>CAUYQG010094611.1:0-12519 GCA_963574415.1 Tarsius wallacei
CGCCACCGTGCCCGGCTAATTTTTTGATTTATTGTAGAGATGAGGTCTCACCAAGTTGTCCAGGCTGGTCTTGAACCTGTGGGCTCAGGCAATCCTCTCACCTTGGCCTCCCAAACTGCTGGGATTATAGGTATGAGCCACCATGCCTGGCCTAGGTTATTAGAATCTAAAAATCAATTGATAAATTCTTAAGATGCTGTAGCCAAATATTTCACTACATGGAAAATAGTCTCTGGCACTTGGATCCTGGTAACCCATGAAGATTGAAAGAATGAAAGTGATGATTAATGCTGCAAAAGAACAAAACCATATGTTAATTTATAGTGCTAATTAAACCGTAGAGATTTATACCAATTTCCCCAAGCACTTAAAGGAAACAGAAATACGAAGAAACATGTCTCATGTGAATAAACAAAAAGATGCCATGCTCTCATTTAATGTCATTTGAAATTTCAAAATAAAAACAAATTAAGGAAATTGCTATTTAAGAGATGCATTTACAAACGTTATATATACACATATGTGTGTGTGTGTGTGTGTGTGTGTGTGTGTGTGTGTGTGTGTGTGTCTACTTTCCAAGAAATCTTATGTGCTTCCTTAGGGCTTATCAACCATCCTCTAACCTAGATTGAGACGCACCTTCATGATCTTATCCTACATCAATCATTTTTCAGCTTTTACCAAGTTGTGTTTCATTTTCCATTTTCTTACAGTTTTCATGTGTCTTATGAGCTTGACCTTCTTGTTACTGAATGATTGAAATTTTTTATTTACCATCTTTTATTCTGATGAGTGCGTACCACAAATTGCACCCAGTTGTTCATCTTCTAGCTCTCTTAGCAAGGAACGTGTGTAATCCTATGCTCTTTAGGAAAATGAAGATCGGTTTCTTTTCAGAGTTAAATTATATGTCTTAAACTGCAGCAAAAGTATATCTGTCTTCTAGGTGTCAAGGTGTCCTGGCTGTAAATAATTATCTAAAGCGCCGGGCTCGGTGGCTCAGCCTGTAATCCCAGCACTTTGGGAGGCTGAGGTGAGTGGATTGTCTGAGCCCGTGGGTTCGAGACCCGCCTGGGCAACTTGGCGAGACCTCATCTCTACAATAAATAAAATGTTAGCTGGGTGTGGTAGCGCGCGCCTGTAGTTCCAGCTACTTGGAAGGCTGAGGTGGAAGAATCACCAGAGCCCAGCAGATCGAGGCTGCAGTGGCCGGAAGTGGACACTGCACTCCAGTCTGGGCGACAGAGTGAGACTCCAACTCAAAAAATAATAATAATAATAATTATCTAAAGCTTCTGTAATTTCACAATTTGAACTCTTTACTGCCCCATTTTATGCAAGATCCTTTCTCCACTTCCCCCTAAAAATCTTCTGTTCATTTAGGGGACATCATTTCATCGGGTTAAGAGTTTGGCAAATTATAAACAGTATTTTCTCAACAAACTTTGAGCAGAAATATGAACAACTGGTTGTTGTTGACCCAATCCTCTGGTCTATTCATCTCACTTAACCTGGGTTTGGGGGTGGGTAGTATAGATATAGTGGCAAGCCAAAGGCAATGATATTCTGGAGTAAGAGAGAAACATCTGTCAACTTCAACCTCTCCCTCTACTTCACACCATCAGTCCTAGGTTACATGGTCCTGACAATTCTATTTCCAACTTGTTTACCTATGTAATTTATTTGTCCCTAGAACTATTGCCATACTCCACTATACTCCACTCTAGACACAAGTCGTGTCTTGTCTGAATTATGTCCATAATCTCTAATTGGCTTACTAAAATTTGAGCTCTCCCCACTTATGATATAATGGCTTCCTGCTGAATAAAAATAAAAGCACAGCTTCCAGAACATTTAAATTCAGATCATATCCCTTAATTTTATTTCATTAAGAACTACTCCTTTTTGCAAATCTTGAACTCCAGCTGTGTCAGATACTTCATTGTTCCCTGAGCACACCATTCACACTCAGGTTTCCATACAGTTCCTCTGCTTGGAAAGCTGTCTCCTTCCTTGCTTCTCTCACTGATGAACTTTTATTCACCCTTCAAACTCTTCCTTAATTTAGCGTCGTGGGCTGCCTCATACCCCAAGGTAGAATGAATGACTTTCTCTTCTCTATTTCTGTTGTCATTTATAAACCATAATCTTTTTAGTACAGGTATGATGCCAAGCTATTTATGAGGCTGGTTATGCCTTACAGTGTGAGTTTCTTGAGAATAGCATCCATTCATTTACTTTAGTGTCAGACACATAACAAGAACATGCTATTCACTCAACCAAGGATCCCATAATGAACCTGTTATGGTGCCCCAATGCAAAGTACTAGGGATGCAATGGTGAAAAGTCACATTTCTTGTTTTTACAGAATATCCAGTCCAGTGATTCAGTGGCCAATCAATGTTTATTGAATCACTTAACTAACATTTATTTATGTCATGTTTGCACAATGGCTTATGTGGTAGCTTGAATGACTACAGACGGCCTATCTCAATCCATCTTCATTTGTGAGCAGAGATGGATTCTGGTTTTGTGAAGTGCATACTCATTTTGTTTTACTGATTACAGCCCAATTGGGCCTCTAATGGTGCATGACAAGCTCTTCATTATGTGCAACTGGCATGAGGACTCTGTCATTTGGGGGTCTGTGGAAAGCAGACATGTCCCACCCAGTGTTCCCTTCTTAATTTCCATGATGCCTTAAAACTAATAGTCATCCATTAGAAGAGCATACAGGAGAGTCTCATCCATACAGGTGCCTGTGACTTCACTGAGCTCTAAATTCTGACCATGTCTAATACTGTACCTTTTGGGAATATCATCCCTTCATGAACGGGCCATATTTTCATTGCCTCCCAAGTCCAATTTCATAATGACTCTAATATTCCCTTTTTAGCCTTGCTTACTGAATTGATGAATATGATTTTCATTACAAAGGATGCTGTTTTTCCCAAACCAGGTCAATTCCAGCTGTCAGTGCTAATAAAAGACATCTTCACTTATGAGTTGATCCTCAAAACAATGCTTCCTCATTGAAGGACAGTACTATACAGACAACATCCAACACTCACAGAAACGAATTCTCCCCTCTCCCCAAGAACACCTCTTTTTTATGGTACAGTTACCTTCCTGAAAATGTGAAGGCAGCAATGCATGTTTAGAAATCAACCCATATTCTGAAAGCATAAGCATACAGACACTAAGATAATCATTTTCAAGTCCTGGAAAACACTCACATATTATTCATCTTCATTCACTTCTGTAGTTTAAAGTTTCTTATATGGGGATTATCTATCCCTACACTCATATCCTACTTGTTTCTTTTTTTTTTTTTGAGTTGGAGTCTCACTCTGTTGCCCAGACTGGAGTGCGGTGGCCGCTCCCGGCCACTGCAGCCTCGACCTGCTGGGCTCCAGCGATCCTTCCGCCTCCGCCTTCCAAGTAGCTGGAACTACAGGCGTGCGCTACCACACCCAGCTAATTTTTGATTTATTGTAGAGATGAGATCTCGCCAAGTTGCCCAGGCGGGTCTCGAACCCACGGGCTCAGGCAATTCACTCACCGCAGCCTCCCAAAGGCGCGGGATTACAGGCTGAGCTATAGAGCCCAGCTTCCTACTTGTTTCTACAAACAGTAACTCTGCACACACAATCAGGAAGGCCAAGAAATATTGATATGCCTTTTGTCTTTAAAAGGAAAGCCTGTTGTTTGGCAAAGGGTGAATAAACTCTTCTCTCTAGAGACCTGAATTCAATTCACATTCAATCTCTCAGATTAAGTACTAAACCCAGCAAATTAAGTTCTTCATTCAAGAAGACCCCCTGAGGCATTATTAGGAAAAAGAGTGGGGATGGGGAGGAGGGAGAAGAATGACTCAAATTCAAAGTTATTATTGGGATTTGATGTAATAACTAGTCACATTCAATTGCAATAATATAAAGTTTTGGAGCCTTGGAATAGTAGAAAGACATTTTTCTATTTAAACTAACGGATTAGAAGATGTTGACAGCTTGCCTACTTTACACAAAAGAATGCTTGTGATAAGAGTATGTCGATAAAAAGATGAAAATGGCGGTGATAACAATGAGAGGAAGAAATCACAGGGATAGTATTTCTGAGAACATGGGGGAATCAATCCATCCTCACTGTCTTTTTATAGATTAATCTCTTTGTTCCCTGGGGCAAGTCAGCATAGCCAAATTTTACCATTGTAAAATTTGCAATAAAAATCTGTAGTCAGATACTAGAGGAAAACAGGAAATACAAAATGGCATCATTAATATGCAACACAAACTGTCTAAAGGATGAAATCTTGAAAGCAGAGCAAGATTTGCTTTAATGAGACTACCCTCCTTTGTCATGAGATAATTACCCTTGGCCTTGAATCTGACAGCAGGACTCCATCTCAGATACAAACAGTTAAATTGTTGCACCTTTAAATGCTGGAAATGGATTATGGGCTTCCAAGAAGTAAGCTCTAAAAAAAAAAATCTTCTCTCGGCTTCTCTGTGAGATGTCATACAGTTTGTTAAGACAGGAGAAGCTGAAGAGAACAGGGTGATGCCTGCCTCTCTTGCTGTGCCAAATGAGGATAATTAGGTCTCCCAGCTGCATGCTTGCTCTGGAATGGAGAACACTGCTTATTTATAGCTTAGTACTGATGACTTGGTGGGTGTCTTATTGTCTATAATTATCTTTAATGTTAGCATTTGGCAAAGAAATGATTTTGCTATTAATACATTTTTATATACCAAAGACTGATAGATCTCTAAATCAAAGATAATTTATTCTATCTTGTATACCTAACACACACATACACATACACACACTCACATGCACATATATATTAATTGACAGAGCAGTGATTCTCTCCTGGGAAAGTAAATACAACCCTTTAAGATGAGAAAATATGTCATTTTCTCTCTTGGAAATGCTAGTGTTTTCTGACATAACAATTCAGTTATTTGTCAAAATGTCTATGGTGACAGAGGGGGGACAAAAAGACCCTAATTTTAGCATCTTGAACCAAGGGTGTTGAAATTGGTATCTCCCATAAACCACATCAAGAATGAGTGTTGCTAATCAAAGAGACAGAAAGCATATTAGAGGTGATCACAAGCTAGGGAAAGTAGAGGATGGGAAACAGCTGAAGGGGGACAGTTGTCTGTTTGGGGTGATGGAAGAGTTTTAGAACAACAGTGAGAATGTCATTAATGTCAATGAATAGTACATTTTTAAAAGGTTAAATGGCACATTTTGTTGTATATACTATAGGGGACAAGGGAAAGTTTCCCCCTATTCTCCAAAAGTTTGCTGAAAAGTCAACTCACAAAAGGCTGATTAACTGGAAAAAAGGCATACAAACTTAACATGAATACCCAGGAGACTTCAGAATGAAGACTCACACCCCAATGTGGTTCAGAAGCTTTTATACCATCCAAGCAAAACAGATTATGGGAGTGGGGAGAAGAACAATTCTGTTGAGGGGATTGCTAAGGAGAATGAATGAATCAGGAAACAATAATTTGTGCATTACCTTGTGAAAAGGGTCTGTTCAGGTGTGGTTACATGCTTGGTCTTACAGAGAGGGGAAGAAAAAGTTGTTCCTTTTGGTGGGTCTAGATTTTACCAGATAAAGGCTTTGGGAGAGGTGGTGGGGGCCGAGGAAAGGTCAGAAAGACAGAGGCTTCTTCAGTTCAGCATGTCAAAATGCTGTATTTGGGGGTGTTGGTTTCTGAGCCCCAACAGTATTTTCTCACAATAATACAAAAAAATGCTGCTAGAACCAGTCATAATGGAAGTGGACTCCTATCCACATGAGAACAATGATTATTGAGCTGTTGATGCATCTACTATTAGATGTTTCCTTTAATTTGACCCATTTTTATGTAACTATTTTACTACCAAAATTAGACAGAGAAAAAGTCACAGGAATGCCTTTGTGGCCATGTCTGCTCTAGACCACAGGGTAAAGCAAATCACCTTTATTCTGCTGACTATACTTCTCAAGCTGTGTACTTATTGTCAGGGCAGTATCCTTCCCACAAATTGTTGCATGGCACACTATGTTCTTGTTACAAGCTGACCAGGTTCTTATGCCCACTACCCAGAATAAACAAGACTGACAAAGCTATTCCAGTGGAGAAAGAGTTTATTATTGCAAAGCAGCTGAGTAAGGAGGATGGGAGATATTTCTCAAATCTACCCCCCAGAGAAACCAGAGACTAAGGTCTTTAAAGGCAATTTGGTGGGCAGGGGGCTAGGGACTGCTGATTGGTTAATGATATCATGGGGATGTCAAAACTGCCTTAATGTTACAGAGTCAATTTCTGGGAGAGAGCATTATAGGACCAGTAGAGCCAGCTTCCTAGTATGTGTTTTGGTTCCATGGGGGACTTCGAGTCCATCAGAGTACAAAGTCTGAAAAATATCTCAAATACCATTCTTAGGTTTTACAATAGATGCTATCTATAAAGCAAGTCCCACAACCATCAGCTATTAGATCCTGGGTAATGAGCCATTATAAAGGTAGTTTCAAAGGAAGGTATGTGGGAGGTGAGGTTCTTGGAGAGTGGGGTCTTTGGAGATGGGAGCCACTTTTATTCTTCAATCTCTGCTTTTGTCTTCAAGGAGATCTATGCAGTCTTAGGCCCGTTGTCTAAGGGAAAATATGTTTATCAGTCTTGTGGGCAGCTTCCCACCTTCCCAGGGGTCAGGGCATGAAGGTAATCAAGTGCCCTTTATTGGAGTGAAAGCAAACTTAGAAACAACGGATTTATTAAATTTTAACCATAACTGCAGCTTTTGGTGGCTCCGATCTCTTCTACAGCTTTTTCTTTCTTTCTTTTTTTTTTTTTTTTGAGTTGGAGTCTCACTCTGTCGCCCAGACTAGAGTGCAGTGGCACACTCCCGGCCACCGCAGCCTCGACCTGTGGGGCTCCGGCGATCCTTTCGCCTCAGCCTTCCAAGTAGCCAGAACTACAGGTGTGCGCTAACACATCTGGCTAATTTTTGATTTATTGTAGAGACGAGGTCTCGCCAAGTTGCCCGGGTGGGTCTCGAACCCGCAGGCTCAGGCAATCCACTCGCCTTGGCCTCCCAAAGTGCTGGGATTACAGGCTGAGCCACCGAGCCCGGCCTATTCTACAGCTTTTAATCCATGGTCTGACATTAATTTTATACAGGTGAGTTCATCTTTATTTGTGAACTCTGTGATTTTATCTGGTATTGGAAGTAAAGACATTTTGTGCTAGAATCTGGTGTTCTTGCCCTTTATCTGGATGATCCAGAGTAAGCATTTACTTAGAACACAGTGGACACTGAGAAAATGGAGCTAATCATTCAATGTTCAGAGACGCTCTGAGATCTATAGTTTCTGTATTTAAATCATTTGGTACATGACATCCAAATATGTTCTAATTTCCAGATAAAATTCTGAGGCTTTAGAAAGGATGGTGGTTCAGCAAGGATAACAAGATCCCAAGAGGATAATTCTAACATCACCATCCTAAGTGTTCCCCATGAGAGAGAACAGGGAGGATTCAGAAAGATGCCTCTATGGCTGACATTTTCCCCTGATGAGCTCACCTGGCAAAAAGAATCTGTTGTAAGCTGATTTTAGTACATGGGAGCAAAGAACCTATATGCTAGACCTTTCATTTCTTCCCAATGCATTTTATGTATTGAGGAATGATTTGCTGTCTAGAGCATCATGCCTTTATACTTTTGCAAATAACAATGTAATCACCACCCAGACAAAAATATAGAACATTTCGCTTGCCCAGTTACTGCTTGCCGAGTTGACCTTTGCTCTTACATCTCTTACCATTGTTAGGTTTTTGCCTATTCTTGAATCCCATGTCAATGAAATTATACAGTATGTAACTCTTATGTCTGGCTTCTTGCCCTCTACAAAATGATTTTGAGATTCAGTTATGTTGAATTTCTCTGTAGTTTGTTTTTCTTATGGTTAAGTGGGATTTCATTGTATGGATGGACAAAAAAGTATTTGTAAATTCTCTTTGTAAAGACATTTGGGTCTTTTCCAGTTTAAGGCTATTATGAATTAAGTGATTATGAACTTCTTTCATAAGTTTTTTTAAGACATGAACACTCGTTTCTTTTGGATTTGTACCTACAAGTAGAATTTCTGGATCACATGGAAATGTATAAACTTTATTAGAAACTAACAGTTTTCCAAAGTGATTGTACCATTGCACATTCTAACCATCAATGAATGAGGGTAGTCTTAACCTACTGTACATTAAAGTAACTTTGCTTTTACTATTACAATAATAAAGTATGGAAAATAAAACATCATGGAACTGGCTCAAGAATTTCTTCTTTCCTTAAAAAAAAATCTTGAGTCCTTAAAAATCACACACCGTTTTAGATGCCAAGGTTAAATGGGGGGGAAAAAAAAGAACAAGGTTCCCAATATCATAGAGCTTAAACTGCAGTGGGAGAAAGGAATCGATAAAGGAGAAAATTAATACTAATATAATTTCTGCTAAGTGATATAAAAATGAAGCCTACTATACAGACAAAAATGATTGTTGAGAGTATAGAATGGAGACTATTCAGTGTGTAACGTGGATGTCCTCTTGTAGAAGGAAATCTTAAAGCTGTGCTGTCCTCATTCCTCCTACTTCAAATGTAGACTTCTCCCTAATGGCTGGGAGAAATAGTGTCAAATATCTATAGCCCCATGAGCATAAAGACACAAGCATTTTTCTTATTCTCTTGTATGGAAAGTAGAGACTTCTGATGAACCTGGTTGGTTTGTACACATATCCCTGAGCTATTAACTGTGGTCAGTGTGATGGGCTCCACTAATGGTCAGGTCCTGCAGTGAAACAGGACATCCACTGTGTACATGTGCTACAACCTTTCCAACGTAGAGTTGAGAAGGAATTCCAGAAGGAAGGAGGGACTGTGTAATTAGAAGAAAGTGGACTGGGCAAATAAATCAAAATTAACACAATGAGGTAACTGGCAATTTGTAGGGAAAATAAAATTAAAAAAAGAAGTCAGAATATACAGTCAAGTGTTTGCAACCAAAGCAGTTGAACATAGAAAGAGATGAATTTAAAATTAGTGGGATAAGGCTGGGTGGCAGTTCACAGTCCACCATGACCGTAACCAAAGCCAGGGCTGCAATTAGTGGTGGTTCTGGGTATGACAAAGAATAGAGCATTCCAAATATCTCCCCCATTCTCAGCTTCGCTCTCACCCACATCCTTCCCTACCCCCAACAGACAGGAGGGAAGGACTTTGTCACTCTGCCTCACTGTTATATCCTGCAAGCCTAGAACATGTAGCTGGTGCTCAATACATTCTTGTTCAATAACAAATGAGGAAATTTTGCTTTATAAATTTTGCTAAAGCTATATATTAAAAATGTAAAGGTCTTGCAGCTATATACCATGTATTAAGATTCGTAGACTAAAAAAACTTACTTTACTCTTCTCCTCTTATTCTGTCAGCCTAAACTTCAGAAAGAAATGTCAGTTTCTAAACCAATTAACTCTATCCTTTCTCACCTTTATAGTGGAGCTTGTGATTCTTCTATCTGGCATCACAAGCTGTTGGAAGAGTGTGCAAATTGATATGAATTTGTTTGGTTTAGCAATTCTTAGTCTCGACTGAGATTGAATCATAACAAGATGAGGGAAACGTATGTATAAGATTTATAAGAATATGACTTTCAATGTTTCAGCTTGTGAAGGGCATAAACTTCAGCTGTTGTATGTGATTTTTGTTGTTGTTCTTTGTTTAGAGACAGGTTGGTGCTATGTTGCCCAGGCACGATTATATCTCACTATAGATTTGAACTCCTGGGCTCAAGCAATCTTTCTGCCTTAGCCTCCTGAGTAGCTGGGACTACAGGCATGCACCACCATGCCTGCCTAATTTTTTACAGTTTTGTGTAGCAGCCCAGTCTGGTTCTGTTGCTCACAGTGGTCTTTAAGTCTTGGCCTCAAGCAATCCTCCCACTTTGGCCTCTCAAAGTGCTGAATTTTTGAATAATTGTTTAGGACAGAATTTGGAACAACCTGCCAAGTGTAGAGTTCTAACTCCCTGTACATTTTCTTTATATCCCAGGAACCAATGTAGCATTTTTTGGAAAATGAACTTAGAATCAGTGCAATTAATCCCACTGACAATGATTATAGCTAACTCCGTGCAAACCATTTCTGGCAATGTTACAGGTAATAATTCAATTAATTTGATCCATTATGTATAGTGGTTTTACCTTGTGAGTCTGGGGAATAGAAAATGATCTTTTGATTTAAGATACATCTCCATTATTCATGATACATGTGGTCCTGGAAAGGAGTGATCAATTCGTTTAATTGATTTGACATCCTTGTTTTGAGTAGAAGTGTTGAATGTTATTTGACAGGAGGATATGAGAATTAAGTGATTATATGCAGGATAGATTTAGCCCCTAGCTTTTCTGTTGCTTGTTCCTGTTTTTGTCATCATAATGGATTCAGGATCATTCATTTCCTTTATGAAAATGTCATGCAGGAATGATGACTTATAAGCAGTTTGCTTAGATGATTTTCTTTGTTGGTTTTGCTTCCTTGGAGTCAGGATATGCTCAGTGTGCCTTCTCCTTCATCTCCTCTATGGTAAAAGACTGCACTGGGAAATACAAAGGATGCTCTATTGATATTCAACATATCAGGTGTTCCTTGGAGGAAGGAAGATTTGTAGAGGTGTGGGTTTGGCTTCTTGAGATGGATACAACTTTTAATACATGGAAGCAAGGTAGGCTTGGGAATGGCTACCAAGCCATTGGCTACCAGGCTGGGCATGCAGGGTGTGTGTGCACAGTCACTGTAACCTCAAACTCTTGGGCTTAAGTGATCCTCCTGCCTCAGCCTCTAGAGTAGCTGGGACTACAGGCATGCATCACCACACCCAGCTAATTTTTTATTTTTTGTAGAGACAAGATCTTGCTATATTGCCCAGACTGGTTTTTAACTCCTGGGCTCAAGCAACTCTTCCACTTCAGCCTCCCAAAATGCTAGGATTACAGGCCTCCCGAGTAGCTGGGACTACAGGCATGCATCACCAAACACAGCTAATATTTTTATTTTTATTTTTTCTAGAGATGGGATCTTGCTATGTTGCCCAAGTTGGTTTTGAACTCCTGGGCTCAAGCAATCTTTCCACTTCAGCCTCCCAAAGTACTGGGGTTACAGGCGTGAGCCACCGTGCCTGGCTTCTACTGGCTTCTTGTTATCAGCATTTAAATATGACAATATCTCCTATTTTTAAATAAACAAAAATTTTCTTGGCCCTCCTTCTCCTCCAATTAAAACCATCTTTTCCCTCTGTCATTACAAAGCCGTCTATAGTCTATTTTCCATTTTCATTTCCCTCGTGCTCCTTAACACACCGTAGGCTGATTTCTGTGCCCACTGCTTAATCTAAACTCTCTTGTTGCTATGGCTAGTGGTCATGGTGCTATCCTTATTGTACTTGACTTCTTAGAGGTATGGTATACAGCTTACCCCCTTCAACCTGGCTTCCAGGAAGCATCCCTCTCCAATTTTTCTTAATGCTCATTTTCTTTGTCTATCCCCTAAATCCAAACTACTCTGTGTATTCTGTCCCTGATGCAGATGTGAGGGCTAGAGATCCCTGCATTTGGAACAAGATCCTTTCAGAAGCAGGGTTGCAGGCATGCATATTCCTCAGCGATCTATCCATATCTTTAATTCATGGCTAAGAGAAGGGATTTGAAATCTACAACCCATGGGCCAAATCTGGATCACCACCTCTTTTTATAAGTCAACTTTTACTGGAATGCTACTAGCCTTCGCCCATGTGTTGAGGTATTTCTGTGGCTGTTTTCAAGCTGCCATGGCAGAGCTGAGTAGTGGTTGCAGCAGAGACCACACAGCCCACAAAGGCCAAACTATCTTCTAGTTGACCTTTGGATGTAGAGTCTCCCCAGGTGCCCCCAACATCAATAGCCTTCTTCATGTGTATCTCTCTATTGCACTTCAAACCCATAAAGCCAACAGCTGATTGGATCATTCTACAGACCCTTAATCCAATATATTCGCTTGAGTTTCCCAACTTCTTCCTGACTTGCCCCTCCTCCAGCCTGTTATAGCTTAGGGAAAAGCTCCTCCATCCACGAGGGGCCCGATTCCTGAACACCCTTTCTCTCAGTCCCCCATCCTGTGAACACTGAACTCCTGGCCATTCTGCAAGCAGCCGCTCTGCAGAGATCTGATCGAGGCTGTCCCTCTGGCACTCCTGGACACTTGTCCCCCCATTTTCCTCCACTCTCCTCAGAGCAGCATAAGTTATCTCCCTAAATGGTGATCTTAACCACATTTTCTCTTCTGCTGGAAACATTTTAGTGGTTTGCACTAAGGAGAAAGTCTTATCTTTGAGACGGACATATACCCTACAGCTTTCTCTTGTGGCTTTTTTTTTTTTTTGCTGATAATAGTACTGACTGGGAGTATGTGATAAATATGTGTTGAAAATACA
>CAUYQG010094616.1:0-26801 GCA_963574415.1 Tarsius wallacei
TGGATAGGAAGAATCAACATTGTTAAGATGTCCATCCTACCAAAGGCAATCTACAGATTCAATGCAATACCCATTAAGTTACCAACATCATTCTTCTCAGACCTGGAAATGACAATACAGAAATTCATATGGAAACATAAACAACCATGAGTAGCCAAAACAATCCTTAGCAAAAGAAACAAAGCAGGAGGTATCACATTTCCAGACTTCAAACTCCACTATAAGGCTACAGTAATCAAAACAGCCTGGTATTGGTACAAAAACAGGCACATAGACCAATGGAACAAGATAGAGATTCCAGAAGTAAAGCCTCAATTCCTCAACCAACTTATCTTTGACAAAGTCTCCAACAACAACTACTGGGGAGAGGAAAACCTATTCAGTAAATGATGCTGGGAAAACTGGCTGAGCACATGCAGAAGATTGAAACAGGACCCCTACCTATCACCCTACACAAAAATCAACTTATATGGATCAAAGATCTAAACATAAAACCTCAAAATATAAGAATCTTAGAAAACACAGGAGACACCCTTATGGAAATTGGAACTGGGAACCAATTCCTATTCAGAACCCTAAAGGTCAATTCCTTAAGAAATAAGATAAACAAGTGGGACTTCATCAAATTAACGAGCTTCTGCAATGCAAAGGAAACCATCAAGAGAGCAGGAAGACAGCCCACAGAATGGGAAAAAATATCTGCCAACTGTATATCTGGCAAAGGCCTAACATCTAGGATCTACAAGGAACTCAAATGCACCAAAGGGAAAAAAACAAACAGCCCCTTTAAAAAGTGGACAAAAGACATGAGTAGATACTTCTCAAAAGAAGGTATATGGGCAGCCAACAGACACATGAAAAAGTGCTCAGCCTCACTCATCATCAGAGAAATGCAAATCCAAGTCACTTTGATATACCACCTAACCCCTGTAAGAATGACCATCATTAATAAAACAAACAACAATAGATGCTGGTGAGGATGTGGAGAAAAAGGAACACTTCTACACTGCTGGTGGGAATGCAAACTTGTACGACCTCTCTGAAAAACAGTGTGGCGATTTCTGAAAGAACTAGAAATTGGCCTTCCATATGACCCAGCAATTCTCCTATTGGGAATATACCCAGAGGAACTCAAATTATTCTACAAAGAAGATACCTGCACACTATGTTTATTGCAGCTCTATTCACAATAGCAAAAACATGGAACCAACTATGTTGCCCATCGAAGTTGGACTGGATAAAAGAAATGTGGTACATATACACAATGGAATATTATACAACCATAAAGAAGGACAAATATATGAACTTTGCAGCAACCTGGATGGATTTGGAGTTGATCATACTCAGTGAGTTATCACAGAAACAAAGAACAGAGTTCCTTATGTTCTCACTCATAAGAGGAGCTTGAACAATTATAATGCTATAAGAAAGCGATTGGCAGTAATGGGAAACTGTGGGGGGGTGAGCAGGGATTGGCAGTTAAGGAAAACTGCTAGGGGAGGGAGGGGCATACCTCATCAACAGGGGTAACTGCATGATCAAGGTTTTTATACCTAACCCTGAATTGTACCCCACATCCTTATAATAAAAGTGAAAAAAAAAAAAAAGATGCTCCTATAAGGAAGGAAACATTTTCAATTAAAGTAACACTATTCAGTGCAGTAATAGACACATAGTAAGCCCTCAATAAACATTATTGAACACATAAGAAGATATTTTTCATCTAACAAATGGACAAAGATTTTAAACTGAAAATTCCCAAAACTTAAAGGGCTCCAATAACAGCACTTTTTTTCACTTCTAGTGAAAATGTGAATTTCATTCAAAATGTCTCAAAAGTGTCAAAAATGTCCAGTAATTTCATATCTAAAATTTCAACCTAATAATTTAATTAAGGAAGCAAGCAAAATAGTAGCTTCTACATCTTTCTGACAGCAAGTTTAGACACTGAGATGTTAAGAAATTAGTACCTTGTTTGTTCATCTGTTTGTTTGCCTTTTCTGGCTGCTCTAGATTACTCTGGGAGGAGGGGAAGGAGTTTTATGTTTTCCCTCCAGGAGGGCATTATCAGACCTTTGCCCTAGAGCATTGGGTACATTTAGAATCATCTAGAAAGTTTTTAAGTATACTACTCACCCAGGCTGTATCCTCAGAGATTTTATTTCCATTTGGTCTAGTGTGGGGCCCAGACAAAGTATTTTTAAAGTCCCCCCAAGAGATTTTCACAGCAGCCAGGCTGAGAGGGACAGGCCAAGGTGTTCCTCTACCCCCAGGGAAAGGGGGCTTCTCCACATTGAAGGTTTCTTACAGGTGACCTCTAGAGGTAGCCAGATCTTAGATGGACACAGCTGCATATGGGAGCCTAAGGAAGCTAGAACCTAAGTCCCATACTTTGAGAACATCAACCAGGAGTTCTGTGACCAGGCTAGCAGTCAAAAGAGAATATCCCTACAATTTCTCCCCACGATTAGCCTGCTGTGAGCTTACTCGGGCAATGGTGTCAAAAAATAGGTCCAGTACCTAGCCTTCACCCCAAGAGGTCATAGTGGCTATGTGGTGCCCAGAAAAGTCTAATGATCTCAGGATGGTCCTTGCAATTTTCTTGAGCTGTTACAATCCCAGATCCCAAATTAGTCCAAAGATAATTGGTAGAGCCACAAAATATTCACTCATTGAGCAAATATTTATTGAGCATCTACTGTGTACCAGGCACCATCCTAAACACAGGCGATACATCTGCAAATAAGACAAATTTCCCAGCTACATTACTAGCAGGGGGAGCCATAGATTGAGCACTAAACATAATCTATCAGTGAGTAAAATTTAGTATGCTAAATGGTGATGATGGGGTTAGAGAAAAGTAGGGGTGGGGCATGTGGGGAGGGAAGTTCAGGGAGATTAAGGAAGGTGCTGACCCTGCGATAGGACCTTTCAGGGGTGTTCGGGAAACAGCCAGGGACCAAGGTGGCTGGAGAGTGGGGGTTGAGAGGAGAGCACCAGGAGAGGTGCTTATGGGGACTCTGGCTTTTACTCCGTGTGGAACAGGAGCCACTGCTGGGGTTGAGGAGAGGAGGGACCGGATCTAAGTTATATTTCAAATTGAGCACTAGCTGACATGGTGAAAACAAGCACTAATGGTTTTGCCAAAGTGGGAAAATCAGGTAAGAAGTGACTGAAGCAACCCGGGAGAAGAAAGAACAGGGACTTAAGTCCAGGCTGACAGCAGGGAGTTGTGAGAAGTGGGCAGATTCCAGGCGTATTCGGAGGTTAAAGCCAGCATGAGATTTCCACAGGTGTCAAGAGGGGGTGAAAGATAAAGGCAAGGACTCCAGATTGACTTCAAGGTTTTTGGAGTTTTGTGACCACTGTTGGAATTTTCATCATTTGTAATTCTTTAATAAGGAACTGGAACATTTCTTCCCTCCTGAATATTCCAGAGCAATTCTTGCCTATTAGATCCAGGCACCTCATTAAGGGCTTGCTAAGATTCTCCGTGCAGTCCTGAGGACTAATTACAGTCCTCAGCTATGTGGCCAGCTGAAGCAAGACTCCGTTTGAGAAAGGGTGAGGGAGATGGGAAGGGCGGGGTGGGATATAGGGCAAGGCAAATCCAGTTGTTTCCAATGAAGGAACAAGAAAACAAAAGCCCAAATCTTTATTATAAACCATTACCAGGTGCCAGAATCCTGAAATTCTTGAGACTTAAGAGGCAACACAGAGGACATCTATCAGAAGGCATCTATTAAAAAAAAAAAAGAGGCAACAAGCCACGATTTACTGAGTTGATAGAAATCAGGTCATGAGGGAACCATCCTAAGACTCAATCCCAAACACCAGTCCCCCTTCCCATACCCTTAAATGCATCTGCCTGGCCTGGAAGCAAATTCTCTCCATTGAGCCTCAAGTTAAACTAACAGAAGATACATTTCCTTCTGCCCCAGCCTCTACTTTGTTCCAGAGCTTATGTGTCACCAGGGACAGGGCCCTGGAACCAGCCTCACAAGCGAGACTTCTCTTTCTCACCCCCTTGAAGGAAGCAGTGTTGAAAGCAAAGTATTTGAGTACTGCTCTCAAGGCCTAAACATTTAGCTGTAAAATGTGTAAACTGTGTCCTGGAATTTCTGGCTGTGGTATGTGTCAAGCTACGAAAACAACATGCTATCTCGTCTCTGTGTAACACAGAGGTACAGAGAGGATGAGATAAAGTACACATACACATGTGGTTAGCTCTGATATTAAATGAAATAACTCCTCACCCGACACGCACCACACGTTCGAGGGGAACCTGGTGCTAAACCATTTGTAGATGACCTGCTTCTGGGTCGGGGTTTCGTCCGTAGCAGAGCAGCTTCCTTATTGCGATCTGTTGAAAGCCAGCCCTCAACACAAGGGTTTGAAAAAAATTAAAAATGTAAATATACACAAATTAATAAATAAAATGAGGGAACTGCTTTCTCTGCTGTGGAAAATAAGAGTCACTATTATATAAAAGCTGTAATTTTAACTTGATATCACCCTCAGTTAAGCAATGGTTAGGAAATTTTGAAACTGGAAATATATATATATATATATAAGGATAAGGGACTATCCTGTTTTTCATTGAGACCATTTTCTGAAAAACGTTAAAGCAGACTTTTGTAAATAAAATTATATTAGACACACCCCTATTTTTTCTGTAGCAACTCACCTTCTACTATTAGTGATAATTTATTTATATGTTACATTGTTGTTTATTGACCCTTTCCCTCCTAGGACAACGTATAGTTCTTTGTGGCACAGATCACTGAATACGGAGGATGTGGTTGCTGCTGGAGTTGTTGGCCCAGCAACAGCTCAAAGCTCCATCTCAGGTCTTCTGTCTCCACATCTGAAGCAAGCGCTTTCTTCTCTCCCCCATACCAACCGGCAGCCTAGAGTGCCAACCCTAATAGTCTGTTATCCTAAAGGTGTCACAAGACTACTTAGTACCCAAACAGGGAAGAGAGTCTCCTTTTACCACCCTCCTCTCCTACTGATTCCTAGTTGGTGTGATCTTCTCCCCACAGACATGCCCTGATTTATTATTTCAACCTGAAAGTTTCTCAACAACTTTGTGAGCACCTGCTCCGTGCCAGGTACTGTCCTGGGTGGTTGGGATACAAACCTAGACCAGACCCCTGAATGAACTGCCCACAGAAATTGATCCTATAAACAATGTCCCTCTAAATATTTGCCCTAGATCTCTGACTTTATGTTTTGAATCAATCGCACTTTGAAATCTCAACCTGATACTGATTTCTGATGTTTGCCTTTAAGATAAACAGGCAATACTCACTGTCTCTAGAGTCTTTTTTATAAAACATGACTTACCCTATACTTACTGTGAGCAAACAAGTACTCACATCTCATAGGGCTCTGGGAAAGGATTCTTGAGTGCAAAATGTCACAGGTTGCACGAATTCCATTGTTATTTCAAGGAGACTCCTCACGCTCCCAACCAAACAGTCAAATTGAATTATTATGGAATAAACCTCTTAATCTTTTCACAAATCTCTGTCAATCTTCATCTATCTGACCACACTGGTCTTCAATCCACCCATGTGGAGACTCTTGCCCAGACAAATCATTGGAGGTTTTTAGTTGGAGTATAATTTATGTGCTAAGTCATAATATCTATCTGGAAAATATTAGAAAAAAGTCAATATAATGAAAAGCTTTCCCTTGTCTCTTTCTTGAAATTCTTCTCCAACTTAACTCAATTTTCTAAGTCACTTAGAGGCCTTTAAACAAAATGAAATCTTAATGATGTCTCTACCATGAATAATTAATTGTTGGTGTACAATCTTCTCAACAAAATCCATTCTCATTAGATTAGAGGTTTCCTCACGATACGTGAGTTCATTATGAACATTTTTGCATCCTTCGTGTCGCTTTCTTTCTTTGTCCATCCTATCTGTGTCTGTGATCTGAGATTCCATCGCCCTGACAGCCTTCCAAAAAGAAGTCGTCGTAAGGCAATTAAAGACCCCTGAAAAGTGGTAAAATGTCTTCCTGTTTTAAAACATGGCTGCTTCACTGAGGAGGTAAACAATGGACAGTGAAGGCTCAAATTTACCAGGCTAAGGAAGGTTGGTTTGGTCTTTCAGTAGGGCAGGGGAGAGTCTAGGGAAGGTACACCTAACTACCTTCTTAGAAACTGACTTCTTCACCCATCAGTCCTCTATCTTCATAAGAAAACCTTGATTACTAGAAAGCCCTGAGCAGAAAGAAACATCATAACAATTGAACATCTTGTGTTTCTTTTCAGATGATGAAATGCAGGGTCATAGACACAAGGAGGAACTTTAGAAGTTATTTACTCCTCACTGAACAAATAGCTGGCCACTGCCATCTATTACAAGTCTAACCACTGGGCCATAACGAACCTCGCCCCTCTCCCTTCTGATGTCTCTCCTTTTCATTCTTCCCGCCTCCATCCTCATACATGTGTGTTCAGTTGACCCAACTGTATTGCAGAATCAACTCAGACTTATTAAGTCTGTGTTTGAATTGGAAAAAAACTAATCCAGAAGAAGAAAAGGATCTCAGGTGTAACTTCAAACATGTTTGAATTTTTCCTTATTAACATAAGGTGTATACATTGGAGTGTGCCTAAATTATTGTTTTCTGAAGTAATGGTCTAAAGAACAGTTAGACATAGGATGGACTTGGCAGATGTCAGCCACAGAGCTTTTGTTTTATAAATCTGTTGCACAGCTATAATCACCCATGAGACAACTCTGTTCTTGTTCATCTAGTCTGTCATATGCATTTTTGAGGTCATATCATAGTATTGTCTCTACAACCATCATTTAGAAAAGTTGCACAGCATTCCACCAAGTGGATACACTCTAACGAACTATGCTATTTTTTCCCACTTTTTATTACTCTCAATGATGCGACAATAATCATCTTCCTGCATAAAACTTTTCCAATATTTGGGATTATCTCCTTAGGTTCAACTCTTCAAAGTGGAACTACTGGATCAAAGAATAATATTTAGATTCTTGAAATACACTGTGAAATAGCTTTCCCAAAGCACTTCTCCAATTTATGCCCCCACATCCACTGTGGGTTGGACCAAGGTGAAAAGACCAATTAGCTTTCAGTTTTAGGCAGTCATGAGGTACACAGAAGAATGACTTCAAGTGTTTATTGAGAAATGTATAGTACATATAGAAAAGTCTATAAAATAAATGCAGTCTAAAGAACAATAATAAATTAATACCCATGTACTCATCACCCTGTTTAATAGAATATTACGAGTACCTTAGATGCCCCTTGTGTGTCTGTTTTAGTATATTGTAGCATCCACAGGCAGATCTCAAAATCTCATTGATTTAAAGCATACACACACACACACACACACACACACACACATCTCTATGTTATATCACAGTCCATGCAGGCCAAAGAGCTCTCCTTTATGCCTCCAACGGTAATGTAAGACGCTGGATGGCACGCATCTTATAATTTTAACACCTTCAAGTGTTGCTTCTAGTCAACTGGGATAAATAAGAGAGGCCACAGAGGACCTGCATCTGCTTTCCATTGCCTTTCTCAAGCAGGAACGCATCTCTGCCTTCTTTGGTGAGAAGTGCCACATGGTCTCAACTCAACCATAAAGGAGATTGGCATATGTGGCCTTCCCTATACTCAAACAATATTGCCTGTCATACCTTGCCTCTGCCACGGTGCCCTTTTCTCCAAGAGATAACCAAGCCATTCCTGCCTTTTTTGTTAATCATTCCTTTGCTTTTCTTTACACTTTAAAAAAGTAACTAAGAAGCACAAATCTGTGCAAGAGAAGAATAATACTTTTTAAATTTTTATTTTATTTTAAAGATATGGGGTAGAAATCAGGATTAAGTATAGGTGGTCTACGTACAGTTGAAGTTTAGGCTTCCAACTCATCCTCACTTCACCTGGATTAGGATCAGGTACCCTTAGTGATGTTATGTGCCCCCCTTCCCCTAGCAGTGTCTCACTACTGCCAATCCCTTTCTTGTGTAGTATTATGATAAATGTTCGGAGTCCACTTATGGGTGAGAACATGTGGTACTCAGTCTTTGTTTCTGTGATAGACCACTGAGTATGATAGATTCTAAATCCATGCAAGTTGCTACGAAATCCATAATTTTGTCCTTCTTTATGGCTGCATAATATTCCATTATGTATATGTACCACATTTCTTTTATCCAGTTCACTTTTGATGGGCAGCATGGTTGGTTTCATGTTTTTACTATTATGAATAGTGAGCGGCTATCTTTTTTGTAGAATGATTTGAGTTACTCTGGGAATATTCCCAGAAGGGGAATCGCTGGGTCATATGGAAGGTCAATTTCTAGATCTTTTAGAAATTGCCAAGCTGTTTTCCACAGAGGTTATACTAATTTACACTCCCACCAACAGTATAGAAGTATTCCCTTTTCTCTGCATCCTCACTAGTATCTGTTTTTTTGAACTATTAGTAATAGCCATCCTAACTGGAGTTAAGTGGTATCTCAGTGTGAATTTTGATTTGCATTTCTCTGATGATTAGGGAGGCTGAACATTTCTGTTGGCTGTTCGTATGTCTTCTTTTGATAAGTGTCTATTCAGGTATTTTGCCTACTTTTTAATAGGGCTGGGTCTTTCCTTTGACTTGTTTGAGTTCCTTGTAGATCCTGCATGTTAGGTCTGTCAGATATACAATTGGCAAATATTTTTTCTCTTTCTGTAGGCTGTCTCCCCTCTCTCTTGATGGTTTCTTTTGCTTTGCAAAATCATTTTAGTTTGATGAGGCCCCACTTGTCTATCCTATCTCTTATGGCACAGGTTTTTGGGGTTATGATCAGGCATTGGTTGCCTATTCCAATGTCTATAAGAGTGTCACCTGTGTTTTCTAAGATTCTTATGATTTGAGGTTTTACGTTTAGGTCTTTGATCCATTTAGAGTTGGTTTTTCTGTGATAGGTCATCAGAAGCAAAAAAAGTCTGAGAAACTGTCCCAGCCTAGAGTAGCCTAAGTAGACATGACAACGAAATATAATGTGGTATCTTGGAAGGGATTCTGTAACAGAGAAGGAACGTTAAAGACTAAGGAAATCAGAATGAAGTGTGGACTTCAGTTAACTATCAGTATTGGCTCACTAATTGCAACAAATGTACCACACTAATGCAATTTAATAACCACAGGGGATACTGGGTGCAGAGTATATGGGAAGCCTCTGTACTAGTTTTGCAATTTTTCTGAAATTCTGAAACTATTCTAAAGTTAAAAGTTTATTTTTAGAAAGTTAAACAGGTTAACAAAAAACATCAAAAGAAACATTAAGCAATAGGTGTCATCTTTATCTATAGGTTCTAGTTTTAGGCAGTAATGATTAAATCCCTGTAATAAAAGATGAGGTCTGGGGGGGGGACCTCTTCCCAAGAGAACTGGTTGCAAAGTAGGGTATAAGAGATGGAATAAGGTGCTATTTTATTAAGCAAATACTGGCCTTAAGGGTGGATTTTCTGCTAATTTGGTCTAAAGTGGAAGCTGTCAAAAATTTAAATAGGGCTGGACACAGTAGCTCATACCTGTAATAACAGCACTTTGGGAGACTGAAGATGGTGGCACACACCTATAGTCCTAGCTATTCTGGAGGCAGAGGTGATAAGATCACCTGAGCCCAGGAGTTGGAGGCTGTGGTAAGCCCTGATCATGCCACTGCACTCTTGCCTGGGTGACAAGACCCCAACTCAAGAAAAAAAAATTTTTTTAATAGTCCTTGCTTGAAAAAGAATGGTCTGATTCAACCAGCAGGCGCCAACTTTGGACACATAGTAAGACAACGCTTGACCCTTGCAGAAACCACTTATTTATTTGTCTGGCACCCACAACAGCACCCGTGAGTCACCTGTACAAATGGTCAGCCTTATTGTCTATATTTTTCTGTATGTTTGAAACATTCCATAATAATAAGAATGCTTTTGTAAACTTTATTACTCAACTTTCGATTTTAAAATAATTTCAAGCTAGACCAAAAAAAGTTGCAAAAATAGTACAAAGAATTCCCATATCCCCTCACCCAGTTTCCCCAAATATTAACATTTAGCATAGCCATAGTACAATGATCAAAACCAGGACATTAACATCGAAGTAATACCATTGATTAATCTGCAGACTATATTCAAATGTCACCAAGTATCCCACTGAGCTCCTTTTTCTGGTCCGGGACCCCACGGTGCATGTATTGTCATATCTCCTTGTCTCCTCCAATCGGGGCAGTTCTTCAGTCTTTGTCTGCCATGACCTTGACACTTCTGAAGAATCAGAGTAAGTCATTTGAACCCTATTGAGTTTATGACCACCTCCCCAAAACAGTTTAATTAAAGACGGCCCTTCAGTTAGTTGTCAGGCTGTCAAGGAGCAGCCTTGATACGGGTTCTCATGTCAGACAATTCTGCAAGTGGCTCCCCAGGGACAGGACTGTGCCCCACTGGGATGACAGATGAACCCGGTTCTTAAATCTACAGTCTCTTGAGTATCTACCACGGTGTTGAGCTCCTACATGACGAGCTGCCTCGCCCCGTTCACAGGAGCCTCTGAGGTGGGTGAGCGTGGGTCAAGTTCACTTGCCAGGGCTCCGTGGAACCAGTTAACGGTTGTCTTGAAAAAGACAGGCTGCCGGTAATGCACGTCCTGGAGCCGACTGGAGGCTACACTCTCGAGCCTCCCCGTAGTTGGACATCTGGGCCCAGAATATCGGGGCCAAGAGAGCGTCCTCTCTTCCTTGCTTTTTCATGCTCTGGGACGGCAGCACCCTCCCCGCCAGCGCCCCCGAGTGCAGAAGTAGCCTTCCTCCAAGGGCCACAGCAGTAGAGATGGGTGGTGTTACAGCACCATCTAGTGCTAGAACTAGTCAAGTGCAGCCGTCCCCGTCCTGCCGCTCCAGTCACAAATGAAGCTGAACTTGACGACCCTGGAGAAGCAACATGCCAAGATTTCATAAGATCACTCTAATCTAATGGTGTGACAATCCAGTGTGGTTTATTACGAGGAGGCATTGGATGAATCCCCGCCCTGCTCTTACCAATGTGCCTTGTTCAACTTCTGATGGTCCCTGAACCTTAGTTTCCTCATATTTAAGATGGTGTTAATACTATTATTTTTAATCGCCATGAAGTACCTAGATGAGTACTGGGTTCACAGTAAGTCACTGTAAACATGTACTGTCTGTCATCCTTTTCTCTACCCTCTTGTATACAGAGAATTTCCATGACAACCTGGACCCCCCCAAAATTGAGTGGGAACATTTCATGAGGTATGACAACGTTTATCCACAGAGTGGGACAAACTATAAAACCTGGAGGCAGCTCAGTGGTTAGGAGGAGGGACTCGGGCATCGGATTGCCTTAATTTTGCATACCAGCTCTGACGGCTGCTGGTGTTTCCCTCTGTAAAATAAAATAGAAATGGTAATGATGATGCCTATCTCCTAGGGCTGTTGTGAGGACTAATAAATTCATACCTTCAGAGGACTTAGAACAGGAAGCATTTCATAAGTGTGGTCTCATTAACATTTCTTAGTGATCTTGACCCAAAAAAAGAAGAGGGCAGGGAGAGACTCAGAGCCAGCATTTATTTGACTTACAAGAAAAAATGTTACACTTCCTGTCCTTTTGACTAGTACTCTCCACCCCTCATGTTTTCCCCTAAACACATACACACAATCTTCAAATACTTCCTTTGAGTCTGGCTCCTCTTCAACCTGCTCCAAGTCAGAGTTTGCTGTCTGGGCCATCTCCCAAGGTGATACAGGGCCATGGGCAGCTTATCCTGAGCAGCTTCACAGACAACTCAAATGCCCCAGCAAGCTGTATATCCTTGGTAAAGTGAACTTCTTATCATCATAAATATCCTTCTCACTCTAGTTCTCCTCACCCAAAAAATCTACTTTGTGTCCTAAATACACCAGCTTCCCTTTGGTTAATACCTGCATGATCGGTCTTTTCCACCCTTAACTTTCAACCTTTCTGTATCCTTATACCTAAAGTGTTGTTTTAAATCTCAGAGAATTAGGTTTTATTCTTTAAAGAAAATAAATACTCCAAACTATTGTCTTTAAGTTGGGATGTTTAGTCCATGTATGCTTGTTTGTAGATATTGATACATTTGGGTTTAAATCTTCCTCCTCTTTGTTTTCTATTTGTTTCTATCTCTTTTGTGCCCCATTTTCTCCTTTCTTGTCTTGGATTACTTATTTCTTATTCACCTTCTATTTCCTTGTTAGTTTTACATTCTTTTACTCTTTGAGAAAATACCATAGAAATTAAAACATGCACCCCTAATTTAGTAATTTCTAATAAAAATCAGTGCCTTCACCATTTCCATTTCCAAGACAATAAGATGTGCTTTTTTTGACACGTATTTCAGTTCTTTATATATTTAAGACCCCATAAAGTATAACAATATTAATTTAGGTTAACACACATATTTACCCTCTCCGTTGCTTTTCAGTTCCTTTCTGCATTTTCAAGCTGTAGGGTCTGTGATAATTTTCCTTCTGCTCAGAGAAAACTCTTTAGTACTCTCCTTTAGTACTTTTAGTACTTTCCAATGGTGGCAAATTCTGTTTTCATTGGTCTGGAATTGTCTTTTGAAGAATATTTTTGGTTTATACAGTCCCCTATGTTGACTATTTCTTTAAGTTTTGAAAATATCATTTGCCGGGCATAGTGGTGGCATGACTGTAACAGTCCTAAGCTACTTGGGAGGCTGAGGCTGGAGAATCGCTTGAGTCCAGGAGTTCTGGGCTGTATTGTGCTATATATTGGGTGGGTGTCTGCACTAAGTTCAGCATCATTAGGGTGAACTCCCGGGAGCAGGGAACCACCAGGTTGCCTACGGAGGGGTGAACCGGCCCAGATCGGAAAATATCATTTTATTTCTGTCATTACTTTTGCTGAGAAATTCCCTATCAGGCTTTTTGTTGCTCCTTTGAATATAGTATATAGTTTCCCCTGGCTACAGTTAACCCTTTCCCCGTTTAACCCAAGGATACTTGCCAGTGGCTGCGTTTATGTTTTAAAAAGAGAGAAATTAACATATTTTGTAATTCTCTCAAATTACAAAATATGTTAATTCTCTTTTGCTTTTCAAGTAATTACCGCTAGAGGCAATTCTATTTAGAAATAACTCCAAGAACAGTTTTTGTATTTTATTTTCACATTGAAAGCCAGTCAGATTTGTTTCAGCCTCAAAGAAGTGTGTTTATGTAAAATTAAATGAACACGGCGCAAACTGCATTTCTTTTTTTCTAAATGGGAAAAGGGTTAAAAGTTGTCCTTGTTTCCCAGCAGTTTTTCTATGAAGCAGCTAGGTGTAAATTTTTGTAATTTATCCTGCTTAGAGGTCAACAGCATTTCATACACATGTGGCTTGACATCTTTACAATTTGGAACAATCTTTAGTCATTAACTCTTCAAATATTGTGTCTGCCCTATCCTCTCCCCTAGCACCGGCCTGGATATTTTCTTGTTTTCCAGTTCACTACCTGTTTCTTAAGTTGTGTCTATCAAAATCATCTACTGACTTCTTAAATCCAGTTGTTACTTTTCAATTCTAGAATTTTCTTTTTATAGTTTCCAGTTCTATGCCAAAATGTCTCCAATTTGCCATCTAGTTCTTGAATATTTTAATCATAGTTATTGCAAGGTCCCAGTCAGATAATTCAGATAATCTGAATTTCCTGGAGGTCTGTTTCTGTTGTTCATTCCTAGTTATTTTTTACAGAACTTTGAAAAAAATTATACAGAAAATGTGACAAACTGAGATATATTCTCTTCCTTCAGAGGCCATTTATTTTTGTGTCTGGCTGTCCACTAGATTTGAAGCTGGACTTCAGTCTTTGCGAGGACAGGCCAATAGCCAGTTCACCTTTACTCAAGGAGTAATCCTTTGGGTCCCAATAGAAAGCCTAGAGTGTTTTCCAGTGTCATGTCTACTTGGATCCCAAGCCCTAGTTTTTGTTCCCTCTAAAATTCTGCTTAGCTTCTCAGTCACTGATCTTGAATTAGCTAGTCCCTTGAAGGGGAAAAGTTGGTACCAAATGTTGGTCTCACCTCTCTGGAATATTAGCCCTTGCTTTTTCCGTAGCCCTCTGAATGAAAAAATATATATATATTCTAGCTTTTCTTCTTTCCTCAGAAGGCAACCCTGCCTTATTTGTGTAATTAATTAATTTTAAAGAGTCCAAGGTCTAAAGTAGAATAAACTTGGGTTCGAATCTCCATTCTGTTACTTACTAGCCAGGTGACTTTAGATGAGCTGTTTAGCCGCTGTAAGTCTTATTAAGTGTTCTCATCTGGAAAGTGAAAGTAACAGTGGTAACTACCTTGAGTTAAGAATTTTTTTAAGATGCAGGAATAGCACCAATCCAGGAATACAGCAAATGTTCAAATCTTGATAACAATTTTTTAAACATTCTAAGTAATAATTTTTTACCATTATGTAACTGGAAAGGATGGTTCAACAGCAGCCTCTGTTGGAAGGTATTTGGTAAAGACCCTGAAAAGGTCTCAGTTTTTCCCACATGCTCATCCTACGGCTTTGGCACACTTGGATGGACGGGCTTACTCCACCCCATGAAACTGTTTGTGCAAGCTGGGTGCAGTGGCTCATGCTTGTAAACCCAGCAATTTGGGAAGCTGAGGCAAGAGGATTACCTGAGCTCAGGAGTTCAAGACTAGCCTGGGCAACATAGCAAGACTTCGTCTCTACAAAAAATAATAATAAAATAGTCAGGTGTGGTGACACACACCTGTACTCCTGGCTGAAGTGGGAGGATCACTTGAGTTCAGGAGTTCAAGGCTGCAGTAAGCCAAGATCGTGCCACCGCACCCCAGTCTGGGTGACAGAGTTAAGACTCTGAATCAAAAAAAATAAATAAACTAAAAAAAGAAAAGAAGAAATGGTTTGTCCAGGTACTGGTATGCTCATTTTGGAAAGTTGATCAATTGGAGGAAGAGTTAGATTTTAGCAGTAGGATCAAGAAAGTAAGCTTTGGCAAGAAGACTCATTAAACCAGTCCCCTAGCCTAGGGCATCCAGGGTTTAGCCCCCAAGGGTAATGGGGGGGGGCAGCTGCAATCCCTGGGGTTTCCTCTAGAAAGGGAGACAGATCTTTTGTTGTCCTGTCCATGTCAGGGCTCACTGTGCTTGGGAAAATTTTCCACTTACTGAGAGTTCCGGACAGTAAAGGAGGCCTAGAGGCTTTGAAGCAGGAACCCTGAGTAATTATTCTGTGCTCTCTTTGTAAGAAAAACCTTATTCAAAGATTCCATTGTAATTTTTAATAAAAGGCTTGCATTGCTCTACGACACATTCAAGAAACATTATCAGTGATTTTGCTTTGCTTTTAAATGTTTTAAGTGTTTTCAAAAGTTTAAATATTAAAACCTTCAAAATATTAATGTGTACAATATAAAATACAACAAGCATGCTTCTTCCCACTGTGCAATAGGTTTCTACCACTTTCCCAGGCTGCAGTTCCCATGTGGTGCTGGCAATGCCACCTGCGGAAGTGGGCCAGCTGGCCAAATCGGGCCTCCCAGGAAAGACTTGATAATTGAGAACACCACACACCAGAGCCTGGCAGTTTGGCAGATCAGGCAACACCAATCCAGATACAGTAGACCTCAGGGGGGCTGTCTTACACCAGAATTACAAACAGCTGATAGAAAAAGCAGCACATTGTTGACTTATAAGAATGAGGGGGAAACTGCAAATGAGGTTCCAAATATGGCTTTTCCTCCCACTAATTTGAAAAGCCTGAAATAATTTCAATAGGGATGATGAAAAAAGCCAAAAAAGCTCGTTGGAATACTGATGAGTCATGGTATCAAACTATGCCACCAAAGTATGGTGCAAATGTCTCCATTTCTCTAGCAAAGATCCCCTTTTCTTTTTAACATCCTAATGTAATCTCTCACTGTAGAAAGTCTAGTCTTTATTGTAATGTATAAGTAATGTAAGAACTTCTAGGAAGTATCGACTTTCCAGAAACATATATCCTGGTGGTCACTAGTCACCATTTGGCCTCCAGGCCAGTGTCTGGATTTCTTCGCTAAGCTACCAATGCCATGCAAGCACCATCTGGCCCCAGTATGGACACAGCCCCTCCCTGAATCGTCCAAAACACAGCTGACACTGGGCTATAGTTTTGGACAAAGACTTCCTGAAAGTGAAGCTAACATGAAGGAACTAACAATGCAAGGGAAATAATTAAAAGTGGGTCATACATTCCAGTGTTCTTAGAACCCATAGTGATACCCTTCACAGAGGGAGTCTGTGACCAATATGTTTCTCCTTGGGCCCCAATTTTTAGCTGGGGAACAGAGACCTGAGGGGCAGGTCTTCAGAGGGGCATCCCTATAATGCTCGCCCCCTCTATGGATTCTATAGCTCCAATTCTCTCTCTAGCTCCCAAGGAAAATGAGCCTGATGAATGTCACAACTGTCTCTGCATTCTTCTCTGCACCCTGTCCCTGCTTTAGGATCTGACCTATGGAGCATTTCTGCCAGCTTTGACAGTCTATTTAGCTCCCGGGTTAAAATCCAGACCTTTCCTCTGAATGCAATGATTGCATCAGCCCTGAAACAAGTCGTCCGTAATCATGAACCAAAGTGGTGTTCAAACGTACCATAGCTCACGCTGCTGAACATCTGTCAGTTCTGCTTTTTTTCCATTACAAACAACGCAGTGAACATTTTGAAATCTAAATCTCACATATGCATGATAGCCTTTCAAACTTTTGCTGACTGAAAGGGTCTGTGCTCATTCAAGACCGAACTAAATACCAGGCGCTCCCCAACCTCACAGCCCTTCTATATTGTAGGAGCGATAAACAAGGAAATAAATGGAAACTGCAACAATGTTAAATGCAAAAGTGTTCAACTGTGTTTCCAGGGAAAAGTTTCCTTAAGAAACACAATTATGCTGAGATCTGATGAACAGTGTTAATGAGGCAAAGAAGAAGGAACTCTGTGGGTTCCTATCAAAAGGAATAGCGATTTTTTTTTTTTTTTTTTTTTTGAGTTGGAGTCTCACTCTATTGTCCAGGCTAGAGTACAGTGGCACATTCACAGCCACCACAGCCTCAACCTGCAGGGCTTAGGCGATCCTTCTGCCTCAGTTTTCCAAGTAGCTGGAACTACAGGCACACACTGCCATGCCCGACTTATTTTCTGATTTATTGTAGAGACAAGTTCTCACCAAGTTGCTCACGCTGGTCTCGAATCCCTGAACTCAGGCAATTCTCTCACCTCTGCCTCCCAAAGTGCTGGGATCACAGGCTTGAGCCACTGCACCTGGCCAGGAACAGCAATTTTAAAAGTCATAGGGGAAGCTGATTGACAGAAGGCAAGAGTACATCCTTTCAGGACATTGTAAGCCCTGTTTACTACTCTTTATTCTTTATTCTAAAAATAACAGATGACACTGAATGATCTGTGCACATTTGATATTTTGATACTTTCTGGAAAGGCTATATTCTATTCTATTTTACATTCCCCTACAACTTCACCAACACTGAGAATTATCTTGTCAATTTGATAGTTTTAACTACATGATACTTTATTTTTTTGTATTTATTGCCCATTTTCCTACTGGAGTGCTTTTTTTAATCAGACCTCAATTTTTTTTAATGGGACAGAATTCAAGGCTTTATTTATTACCTTTTCTATATTTTTCCCATAATTGTTGTCCTTTAAATTATATGCGAAGAAACATTAGACACATAGTAATCTTTTCTTTTAGGGATTATGCCACACAGGTATTTTCTCACTTCAATATTACGTAAGTATTCACCTATATTTTCTCTCAGTATTCCATGGTTTGATTTTTCATATTCAATCATGACGTCTTAATTGATGTTTATAAATAGAAATTTTACTTTTCAAGGGGTCAACCAGTTATCCCTTGAAAAGTTACCTTTATCATTACAAGTAAACAAATTAAAGAATAATTGATGGATGTTTCTTAATCTTCTACCATATTATTATCTAATTATATATTCTTGTGCCAGTATCACACTCATAATTTTATAATGCATTTCATGTGAGATAAAGTTCTTCCATCCACATTTGCTTGTTAGCTATCCCATAACAAACGTGCTCCTTTCTTCTGACATACTAAATTGGCTTTCGCAAGGATTTTTAAATAAACTACTGAGGTTTCAGACTACCTAAGAACTAACAGATATTCATCTGAAATGGAAACAGGTGTAAATGACCTTTAAGACTTCAGCAACCTTTCCAAACAACTACTGAAATTTATATATATTATTGCATACGATAAGTACGTTAATGAAGACTTTGAACAAATATCCCATAAGACTGTTTACCATAGTTGACTTTTTATTTTAAAAAATTACAGGGAGTGATTTCCAGCATATCTTATTTTATAAAAGTACTGCCTGTATCAAACATTTTATATCACTATTAATTCCATTGAAGAGCTGCCTTTTTTTTGTTGTTAAGGTACTAATTCCAATTGATGGGATACATGCCCTTAAAATAGAAAGTTTTCATTATTTATTCAAATGTCAAAATTAAGATTCTTGAGAAGTTTATTGCTCTGTGGCTTGGGCAAAATGCTACTAGCACATTTTAAGTAAATAATATTCTTTATTAAAAACTATGAGGTCATTCTGTTTAAAACTTTCAGGATAATTCACAGAAAATAGATATATTTATTCAAATTACACATGACAAGGCTGGGATACTACCATTTATATGTGAAGCAGCTCTTTAAAGAAATAAGACACACAAATAGGTCTGTCTTGGTATACTATACAAAATTGAAATGAATAACAACTGGAAGACTAATATTGTTACACTATGTTCTGTTAGGATCTTTAAAAAAAAAAGAAAATCACACGTTTAGTAGTCCATTTGTGCTTAAAATATTCATATGCATGAGAAGCCTAAAGAAAAAAACAACTCTGTACATGATGATCAAAAGAAAGTTATAAATTTTTTTGAAATTGCACTGTTATTTAAACCACTTTCCTAAAGTCAGACCCTCCTTTGTAGCTGGCACAGTTTTTTAGGTCTAATTGGCAACCTGGGGAGGCCCCTCTGGTATTAGTGAAGTAAAGAAGGTAGTGATGAAAGACCAAGCTGAAGCCATTAGTCCAGGCCTCTGAATTGCACTGGCATCTTCACCTGCATCTTCTCCACTCTCGTCTTCAAGCCCATCATCCATTAGACGCTCCTTTCACACAAAACAAGAAACATACTCCTGAGTGATCTGAACTAGTATTAATGCATAACAGAAGAGAATTAAATTCTTCTCTGTAGAACAAAGTAATATGAGCATGTAATAAGGAAGTGGGACATAAGCAATCATTAGACATCTTTAAGGCCAAAACTGATAAATTCCTCAGTGTTCAAGCTTAGAGGGGAAACCACCAATGTAATAGAATAAATCCTCACTGTGTGCATAGTTTTCTTTCTAGGGTATTTTCAGGGGAAAAAAAGTTAGTTCTTCCCATTTAATTCTAATATCTGGCTGACTCAGTATTATATTCTAAGTTCTTCCAGATGAAAACACCACAATTTATATGTTAGCTTTCCTTCATGTGCCATTTCACAAATACTTATGGAACATCCAATATTCTTTTTATCATGGTGGTCCCATAAAGTTCTGAGAAAATCTCTATATTTAAATTACGCAAAAGCCTCAATAACATACCATTTCTTCAAGCTCTAGATTGTTTGCATTTTGCCCATCATTGATAACATCAGCATTATGGTTGGGAGCCTGCTGCTGACCTCCTTCTTGCCTAAAAGGAAACCATCCAGCTTGGTGTCTGTTCAGTATAATAAAAAGAAAAGAAAGTAAGTCACAACTGTTTTTATTTGTAACACTATAAAACACTAGCGCCCTATAGGAGTAAAATGATTAGAACTGTAATAAATAAAAAGACCAAATCTCCCACTTAAAGGCAGGGAACTACCCTTCTCAAAGCAATGACAGCAAAACAAACACCAGTTCAAAACTATGAGTCATTCTAATTGGCTCTACATTAGATATTAAGACATACCAGGAATTATAAAATCTCATTGGTATTTTTCAAAATGAAATACAACTAGATATTTGTTTGCCCCTTGAGAAGAAGGCAGCAAAGGAAGATGTGTTTACTTATGAAAAAAATCGGACCTATACCTACGGAACTTACTATTGGTAATTATCATCCAAAGGACCTCCTCATGCAGGAGTGCACCAGATACTTCTTTAAGTTCCAAATAATTGGTAGAACATGGCTCACCAAATGAACGGCTTTTATAAAACACAGTAAACAAAAAATCTGCTTCTTTACAGTCCTGATAAACATCTTACTCCATGTAGCTAGCCTGCCCTTGCATTTGGTATCAAAAACAGGCCAGATATCTACAGCCAAGCATTCATATTCCCTCACTCAACATTCACGACAGATACACTACACCAGATTGTGGGCTGAACAGTGGCAGAAAGTAACTAAAAGAAACCATAAAAAGTGAATGAACATCACTCACAAATAAACCAGCAGCATGGCTCCCATTACCATGACAAACCGGCTAAAAGAAGAATAGAAGTATACGATGCTAAGGAGAATTGCAGCTCGTGAGAACGTGTACATCCAATCCAGCCAGTCTCGATTGAAGTCTTCTTCATTTAGCACTGGGCCTCCCTGTGCATTCATTTGAACATTCTCATTGATGGCTCGATTTTCTTGGGCCACTAGGTTTGGAGCTGGTGGGGGTTCTTCTCCAGGAACATGTGCCAAATTTAGAGGCTGTGAAGCAGCAGGCTGGGCTGGGCTGGCATTTGATGTGGCCTGAGCTGAAACTGCAGCTTGACTGAAATATTCACCAAAATAAATATTAAAAAGAAAAAAAAAACTTTATCATACTATATTTTTTAAACTTCCTGTGGAGCCATATGTATTTTTCATAAACCTAATATGGACTATCACAATTCCTGCACATTTCTCAGGTAATCACAGATTTGGTGATAAAATGGAGCCAAGACTAAAGGCAGACGTAGCTCAGGAAAGGAGCTTAGCCTGGTAGTGTAAGATGGTAGGGAAGAGATGGAAGGGATAAGAGCAGGCTTATGTTAACTGCTCTTTTCTCTCTTTCACGAAATTACCTTATAAGCTGATGTGTCCACACCTTGTCACTCATGTTCCCTTTTGCTACTCCATATGGATGAATGTTCCCAAGTCCACCACCTCTCCCTCAGACTCATGTTTTGAAAGATTTGTCTAAAAATGTATATTGTGTGTCTATTGTCAGTGATAAATGATTCATATTAGTATTTTGAAATACTAAAATACAACTCAAGATAACAAGCCCTCCATCCCAATTCTGATTCTGAGGATCTGTAACTGGGAACTAATGGTTCTTGTCAAGTTAGGAAAAATTGTGCTCCTGAAGTTTACCTAGAATTTGATGGCTTAAAAGTCAGGATTAACTTCCCAGTAAAATAATAGTACATCTTGGATTTTCTTTAAATTATTCAGCAGAAGGGGAAAACTTGTAGAATAAAATGGACATGAATTGATAAATGTTGAAGTTGTGTAAAGGGTACACAGGGATCATTCTATTCTCTCTGCCTTGATATATTTTTCAATTTTTTTCTACAATAAAACATTAAACAATCAAGATAGCTAAAGAAGTTAATAGATGTTTCCCAGGCTACAAAATCCTATTTAAGCCAGTATGCTAATACTTGTATCTATCTATAGAACTTTTTAGCTTACAAGCTACTTCCCACCTTATGGATATTCTGATACACAGGTAAGTTATCTTATTTTAAAGGTAAGAATTGGAGGCTTAGAAGTTCAAATGATGTACATAAGATTATATGATTTAGTAGAAAACTATAAGTAAGCCCACGAATCTTAAACAGTTCTTGTCTACAAATGAGACAAGGGGTATACGGCATCCAGGAGAGTACTGAGCACAAAAAAGTCACTCAAGTGATAACAATTGCCATGGCAACATATAAGGTACAGACAGCCTGCCTGAAGCCAAGGGCTTATGGAAGACAGCACTGGGACATGAATTTCATAAAGCAGCTTAGCTTTATGGAGAAAGGTTGATGTGAACAAGGAATATTACTAAAATGAGCTGCTAAAGAACATAAAAACAGAATCACGGAAACAAGGAAAGGAGAACAGTAAAGAAAAGTTAGTGTTAAATGAATGAAGAAAAATGAGTTCAGAAGAGTGAAGGCTGAGAAACTGTCCTCAGTGCTAAGACTGTTTCATGCCGACCAGAATCAAGACTAACTAAAATACTGAGCATCCAGGAAACTATTAGCCACACCTGAGTCCTACACAAGCAATGGCCTCCTTGATATGATTCTTTCTATTCTTTTTCATTTGACTATCTCTTCATGCAGATTTGCTGCCTTCAGTGAAACTTTCCTACATCTTCTCCTCTTGAATTTACAAACGGAATATTAAAGAAAGTACCTGAATATTGCTAAATGTAATTAGAGGAGAAAGGGAGAATCCAAGAGCAGGTTTCCTTCAGTGAACTGGAAGTGAACCTTTTTCCCTCTAGCAAAATAATTTAAAATAAAGTGTCTGCTGAAATACTTACGAATTCCTTCTCATAATAATTTTAAATAACAGTAAATACATCCGCAAATGAAATCTCAAATCAACTCACTTCGGATAAAAAGAAAATAAAGCAAATAACACAGTAAGTGACTAAAACAATGACCCCAAATGAACTTACTATTGCATGTAATACTGCTGAGCATACATCTGCTGCCACCACAGCATCTGCAGTGGGCTAAAAGCAGGATACACGGGGATTCCAGGGGGCACAGCTTGCCCAGGAAACTGGTTGTCTACATTTCTGCAATAAGAAATAAAGAAATGAAGTCTTATAATGCTGTAGAAGTTAAAAGCATCACTCTAAATTTTCCTTAAAAAATTAAAAGTCAGTCATTGACAGAATGTTATTTAATGGTTAATAAAAAGAAAAAAAATACTTGTTTTCAACATTCTTCAAATAAGACAATATGTCCTGTATAAATGAGCCTGGGCCCAAATATACAGAATAACTAACATTTCAACACTCTTTTAATGGGAAACAAAGGAAGTCACCTACAAAATGTGGCAAGCCTGAACATTTGTTACCTTTTCATTTCACCACATAAGGCCAAAACTACATTCTCCTTAAGAACCAAAATCCAAATAAATTTTATGACAAAATATTTTGAGGAATGGGGAACTAGCCAAATGATATTTTACATTAGTAATAAAATATCATTCAAAATACAGGCCAGGCACAGTGGCTCGTGTCTGTAATCCCAGCACTTTGGGAAGCCAAAGCAAAAGGATTGCCTGAGCCCAGGGGTTCAAAATCAGCCTGGGTAACTTGGCAAGATCTCATCTCTACAATAAATCAAAAAATTAGCCAAGCATGGTGGCACATGCCTGTAGTTCCAGTTACCGTGAATGCTAAGGCAGAGGGTCACCTGAGCCCAGCTGGTCAAGGCTGCAGTAACCAAGAGCATGCCACAGTACTCTAGCCTGGGTGACAGAGTGAGAATTTAACTAAAAATAAATAAATAAAAAAATAAAATACAGCAAGTCTGAGTTATAAAAAATGAACATTAAGAAAACCTGTAAAATATTCCTTAATGTCCCAAGATTCACAGAATATGTTAAAATTTTACTAATTTTACTAATTTTAGGTTAAAATTTTACTAATTTAGTAAAACTTGGGGAAGGCCACATTTAACTTTTCTATACCTCAGTTTAACTTTTCTATACCTCAGTTTCCTGATTTCTAAAATGGAGCTAATAACAAGCTTTCTCACAGGATTGTTACTCTGGATTTAGCAATTGTTAGCTAATTGTATCTTTACTCTCCCTTGTCCCTAACTGAACATGAACAAAGCATGTAATGTGAGATTTTTAGAAATTCATATACATCAAGATAACAACAGGGATAAACATGTAAGTAAAGGGACAAACCTATAAGTAAATACAAAATTATTTGTGCATTTTCTAACTCTTCTTTTGTTCATATTACTTAAATTTTATCTTTCCCTGATATTAGTTTGGTCTATCCGAAATAAGACAAGACTAATTCATTAACTATAATTTTATATTCTAAACAGTGTTTACACATGCAAATGGTAATAATTGATTACAGAAACCTAACTCAGAGGAGCTTGGAAAATTAAGGCTTATCAACAGACTGTACTTGAGGAAACATGGTGCTAAGTAAGGCATCGCCTCCCCTACACGTTACCTGAACTTTCCTTATCCTTGGGGGAGTAGTAGGGGTCATATGGTGTCTCCTATCCTCAGAAGACTCTTCAACCTCCTGAATACAGCTGCCCCTACTTCCCAAGTTTCCCTTATAGCTCAATTAGGAAGGAAAAGCAGAGAAGCCTCCATTAGAGTTCCTCCCAGCAACTGATCGAAGTCCTGTATAAGAAGGGGGAGAAACCTTAACCCAGCTATTTCTTTAAAAAGATATCAATCAGTGATCAACCCTGGAGAGAAAGTCATACCACTCTGGCAGTGGAGTATGATAAACATTTGTATAAAGAACTCAGCATTTACACTAGGGAGCTTATATATCTCTAAACAAATCTGAAAACAACATAAATCAAGTATTACCAATAATATGACACTGTATTTAGATGTATATTTTATTAATTTTATTAGTATTGCCCTATTAGGAAAAAACCCATCCCCCTGAAAGTAAAGCTCCACCTATCTCTACCATTAATAAGAAATATAGGCTGGGTGTGGTAGCTCACATCTGTAATCCTGGCACTTTGGGAGACAGAGGCGAGAAGACTGCCCAAGGGTTCAAGACCAGCCTGGCCAACTTGGCAAGACACTGTCTCTACAATAAATCAAAAAATTAGCAGGGTATGATGGTGCATGCCTGTGGTTCCACTACTTGGAAGGCTGAGGTGGAAGGATCACCTGAGCCCAGCAGGTCAAGGCTGCAGTGGCTGTGAGCATGTCACTGCCCTCCAGCCTAGGTGAAAAAGTGAGACTCCGATTCAAAAAAAAAAGAAATAAATAAAACTTCAAACAAGTCTGTTACTTCAACTATATAATGAGAAGACTGGACTTTGTCACTGTTTTTAAAAGGTTAAGGAAAAAAAGGCTACCAACAATTACTTTAAAAAATTGCTATAGTTGCCTACCTCATCCTACTGCACGCAGCCCAGAACTTAAGGTGATTATTGAGACATTGCCAAAATTAATAAACTCCCCTAAAAGAGTCTAATATGCTTCTTCCTTTACTCTCCAATAAGTTCAAAAAACTACTGGACTGTATGACTATATGACTGCTAAAATACATTCTAGGTGCAAGCTGACATTTTCAGTCGTGATTATTACTCTTCAGACTAGATGATATACATCTGGTACTCTCCAGAAAACAAGAAATAAAAAATTTATTTGATACTAAGTTATAAAGTTATCCTTTAAAATATATATGAATAGATCAACAAAATATATTATGTAAGAATTTAAATATATTTTAGAGAATGCGTCATTAAACAACATAGAGAATTGTTATTTGGTGCTAGGAAAAACGATTACCAAACTGGTGGTAGGGGAAGGGTATTTAAAAACTTCACCTCATTCTGGCAAGGCACAGTGTGGCTCACGCCCGTAAATCCACCTATTGGGAGGCCAAGGAGGGAAGACTGCTTGAGTCCAGGAATGTGAGACCAGCCTGGCAACGTAGCAAGACCTCATCTCCACAAAAATAAAAGTAGCCAAGTGTGATGGTACACACCTGTAGTCCTAGCTACAAGTGGCTGAGGCAGAAGGATCGCCTGAGCCCAGGAGGTTGAGGCCGCAGTGAGCCATGATTGTGCCACTACACTCCAACCTGGATGACAGAGTGAGACTCTGACTCAAAAAGAAAGAAAGAAAGAAAAGAAACTCACCTCATGCTTTATATTCAAATAAGAGAACTAAAATAAAGTATTAAGAATTAAACCACAAATAACCTAAAAGAAATAGAATTATTTACCAAACCTTTGGAGAAAGTACTTTCCTAGCTTATAAATAACAGAAAAAAACATCCAAAAAGCAATGAACATATTTGATGACAAAATTTAAAGAGACAGAGCTTAGATAAAAATGTCTGCAATAAATAGTAGTTAATATTTTTTCTATATAAAAAGTGCATAGAAACAGAAGTAATCACTAAACACAAATTAAAGCAGATATAGCTTTTTTGTGTTTGCCAAGTTAGAAAAGATTAAATTCAGCCGGGCTCGGTGGCTCAGCCTGTAATCCCGCGCCTTGGGAGGCCGAGGTGAGTGAATTGCCTGAGCCCGCGGGTTCGAGACCCGCCTGGGCAAGCGAGACCTCATCTCTACAATAAATCAAAAATTAGCTGGGCGTGGTAGCACACGCCTGTAGTTCCAGCTACTTGGAAGGCTGAGGCGGAAGGATCGCCGGAGCCCAGCAGGTCGAGGCTGCGGTGGCCGGGAGCAGCCACTGCACTCCAGTCTGGGTGACATAGTGATAATCAAACTAAAAAAAAAAAAAAAAAAGAAAAGATTAAATTCAAACATCCATTAGTGGCAAGAGGTACAAGTAAAACCCAACTCTCACTGCTAGCGGCAGTATAAATTAGAATAAGCCTCCAAAAAACAATTATAAAATTTAGGATGTTTTTTTCTGTTATTTATAAGCTAGGAAAGTACTTTCTCCAAAGGTTTGGTAAATAATTCTATTTCTTTTAGGTTATTTGTGGTTTAA
>CAUYQG010094620.1:0-32481 GCA_963574415.1 Tarsius wallacei
ACTTTTAACATGAATGCTTAGGTTTAATTAGTTGGAAATGATATAATTTCTAGAATATTGCAAAAATTGTTACATTATTTAAATGTGTTAAATATAAGAAAAAAGTGGTTTAATATCCACCATCATCCAATTGAAAAATACACTAGCGCCAGGCTTGGTGGCTCAGCCTGTAATCCCACGCCTTGGGAGGCTGAGGTGAGTGGATTGCCTGAGCCCGCGGGTTCGAGACCTGCCTAGGCAACTTGGCGAGACCTCATCTCTACAATAAATCAAAAATTAGCCGGGCGTGGTAGCGCGCGCCCGTAGTTCCAGCTACTTGGAAGGCTGAGGCGGAAGGATCGCCGGAGTCCAGCAGGTCGAGGCTGCGGTGGCCGGAAGCGGCCACTGCATTCTAGTCTGGGCAACAGAGTGAGACTCCAATTCACAAAAAAAAAAAAAAAAATACACTAGCAAGATTTCCTTTAAGAGTTATTTTACATTATTATTTTTCTCTTGAAATTGTATTTCTGTTCCATTCCCCCATAGAATTTTATTTAGCATGATCTAGTTTTAATGCTTGAAAACCTTTTATGGATCATCCATTATATCTCTGCAACAAAGATATTTTATAAATTAATATTTCTTAAATTCCTGTGGTTATAAGTCTCTAAATGTTAAAAATATATCTTCAGGCCGGGCACGGTGACTGACGCCTATAATCCCAGCACTTTGGAGGCCGAGGTGAGAGGATTGCCTGAGCCCATGGGTTCGAGATCAGCCTGGACAACTTGGTGAAACCTTATCTCTACAATAAATCAAAAAATTAGCTGGGCGTGGTGGCAAGTGCCTGGAGCTCCAGGTACTTGGAAGGCTGAAGCAGAAGGATCACCTGAGTCCAGCCGGTCGAGTTTGTGGTGGCCGTGAGCAGGCCACCACACTCCAGCCTGGGTGATAGAGTGAGACTCCAACTCAAAAAAAAACATATATACACACACACACACACACATATTCAAAAGTCTTCTAATCGGGTTATTTTCTAAGTCTTTTTATTGTTACAAGGATCGGAATACTATCAAAATTACATAAATTTTATCATTTTGTAAACAACTGTTAAAGTTTTATTGGAAGTTATCATCTATTATCCATCTCATCTTAATGAGATAGATAGGTGTATTATAGAACCTTTATTAAAGGAGGCTCTACAGGCATTAGTTTCAATTTCCTTTGCTTGGCAATATGGGTTTTTAAAAACACCCAGGGGCACCTTGTCTCTATAAAAATAAATCAGAAAGTTAGCCAGGCGTGGTAGCTGGGAGGCTGAGATGGGAGGATCACCTGAGCCCAGGAGGTAGAAGCTGTCGTGAGTCGTGATGGTGCCACCGCACTGAAGCCTGGGTGACAGAGTGAGACCCTGATTCAAATAAAATGAAATAAAACACCCAAAGATGATGCAGAATATTAAAGTATAGAGTCAGTGCAGGGTGTCAGTGACGTAAGAGAAGTGCCATTTTGAAACAGGAAATAGGACAAGAGCCAGCTTAATGCCCCAGTTGCAGGGAGTTTCTATCTCAGGCAGATCGGAGTTCAGAAAAGAGTACCGGCTGGGCGCAGTAACTTACGCCTGTAGTCCCAGCACTTTGAGAGGCTGAGGCAGGAGAATTGCTTGACCCCAGGAGTTTAAGACCAGCCTGGGCAACTAGTAAGACTCCATCTCGATTAAAAAAAGAGAGAGAGACAGAGAGAGCAAAAGAGAGAGAAAGAGAGGGAGGGAAGGAGGGGAGGGGAAGGGGAGAGGGGGACAGAGAGAGAAAGAGAGAAGGTACAAATGGAGGTCGATAGCCCCCGCCTGAGAACCCTAGGCAGAGTCCTTACCTATCCTCAGGGTGTATGCATACCCCAATTAGAAGTCCACTGGTCCACGTGACATTAGATTAGCTTATTTATCTATAAAATGGAGAATAACAAAACCCACCTTGGGGAGTTGTGAGTGAGGACTGACCAAGGTAAGGTGTCCACTGCTCACACATATCATGCTACGCAAACACACAGCAATGGACACTGTCTTCTGAGTTAGGCGTTTTCTGTTATGGCTGTTGTTCTTGGTGGCAAAGATGTCATGGATAATTATGCTAAGGGATGAAGAGTGTCTGTTGCAAGTCCTCACATACCTTTTTGTAACGGTTCTCTCACTGAATTGTAACTGCCTGTTTTCCTCTCTGTCTTTATTCCTGGACTTGTGGGCTTCTTGGGTTGGGAACCATCAGAGTTGTCACTGTATTCCCAGAAGTTAACAGAGGGACTGGCCACAGTAAGGGCTCAGTCAGCATTTGTTGAGTGAATTAGTGTGATTTATCCTATTAGTGTCTATTTGACATTAAAACTAGAAACAAATCACTGAAAGAGGTAGAAACCATTAGGCCAAATCTGTCACTCCAGAAAAATAGCACCCTAGCTGGGCTCGGTGGCTCAGCCTATAATCCCAGCGCTTTGGGAGACTGAGGTGAGTGGATTGCCTGAGCCCGTGGGTTTGAGACCCGCCTGGGCAACTTGGCAAGACCTCATCTCTACAATAAATCAAAAAATGAGCCGGGCGTGGTAGCACACTCCAGTCTGGGTGACAGAGTGAGACTCCAACTCAAAAAAAAAAAGAAAAATAGCACTCTTTGATCTGTTTTTTTTGTTTTTAGTTGGAGTCTCACTCCTGGCCACTGCAGCCTTGACCTGCTGGGCTCTGGCAATCCTTCCGCCTCAGCCTTCCAAGTAGCTGGAACTACAGGTGCGCGCTATTACGCCCGGTTAATTTTTTATTTATTGTGGAGATGAGGTCTTGCCAAGTTGCCCGGGTGGGTCTTGAACCCGCGGGCTCAGGCAATCCACTCACCTCAGCCTCCCAAAGCGCTGGGATTACAGGCTGAGCCACCAAGCCCGGCTTGATCTGTTTTTTTTTTCAGAGACAGACACTAAGAGAACAAAGGAGTTTTCACCACTTATTTTTCTTTGTCAAAGGCAAATAGGCTTACTCACTGTTTTCATTTGCCCTGTTTCCAATATGGGCCATCACAAAGCTCAGGTTGAGTGCTTACACAGACCTAAAGCATACTTGAGCCTTGAGAGCCCAATAAAGACATGTTGCTTCTTTAAATTATTGTTACTATTTTTAGAGACAAGGGCTCACTGTGTAATCCAGCCTAGAGTGCAGTGGCATGATCAAAGCTCATTGCAGCCTCGAATTCCTGGGCTCAAAGAATCCTCCGACCTCAGTCTCCCAAGTAGCTGGAACTACAGGAAGGTGCCACCGCTCCTGGCTAACTTTATTTTTCATAGTGATGGGGGTCTCATTATGTTGCCCAAACTGGCAGACCCAGGTCAGTGGCCCAGGTCAGAACTCTTGGCCTTAAGCAATCCTCCCACCTTGACCTCCTAAAGCACTGAGATTACAGGCGTGACGCACCACACCTGGCCCCCACATTATTGTCTTGATAAAAAGAAAGAGAAAATTAGCCAGCAAATTAACTTTTAAAAACGTTTCAGCGTTAATACGTTCATGCATAACTATAAATTTAGTATATTTTTTGGAAGCAAAATTGAAAAAGTTTCTGTGAAATCTGACCCCTGGTAGCTCCAGAGTCTCTTTTAGTCTAAAATTATGCTTGTGCAGCCCACGTGTACATCATAATGGATAGTTCTCACTAGATGGCCAGATTTTCACCAGCTGTTTTTTAAAATCCAAACATTGTTTCACAATGATGCAAATAATACTGGTACATGAAAAGGCAGAACAATATTTTCAGTTGGTTGAAGTGTTTACTTCATTACAAGCTTTTTTTCTCTTACGTTGGGCCTAATTTCTTCTAGGTCTAACGTAATTTTTCTGTGGGGTGCAATTTTTTCCTAGTTGTAAATACGAAATGTATTCGAGACGTTTCACTTTTACCTGTTTCACTGGCGCTTTAACTAACTTGACAGATCACGAAGAGCATATGCGTGATAGGGAAAAGCTGGAAGGACACGGCCTTCTGAGTTAAGCAGAAATGAGCTTTTTTTTTTTTTTTTTTTGAGTCGGGCTCTCACTCTATCACTCAGTCACTCAAGTTGGAGCTTGGAGCACATGAGCCCGGCTCACCGCGGCCTTGACCTCCTTGGCTCAGATGATCCTTCTGTCTTGGCCTCCTGAGTAGCTGGGACTATATGAGCACACCACCACATCTGGCTAGTTTTTTTTTCTTTTTATAGAGATGAAATCTTGCTATGTTGCCCAGACTGGTCTCAAACTCCAGGGCTTAAGCGATCCTCCCACCTCGGCCTCCCAAGGTGCTGGGGTTACAGACGTGAGTGACCGCACCTGGCCAGAAATGAGCTTTTAAGTCTGCATGATTAGGCAAGTATTCATCCTGGTTGGACAACCATAAACACTCCAGAAACCCCGTGCCCCACATGTGATCTGTATATCATCACCCTTTTAATTTATGGAACAAAGTCACCCAAAACTATGAATATAGTTGTGGAAATGTGTTGGTGGCCCAGGAAACACTGTAATCTAGCTGTTGGGAAATGTTTTGTGGGACCCTTAATGGTGGAGTTTTTAGGAAAATGAGTCATGGAAAACATCCCCTAGGTTATCAGAAGAACTTTGAGACCCCCAGCTTGCCTCCATCCTTGTCTTCTTTATCTGTCATTGAATACCCAGCCAACATTTGTGAGCACACCCATTTTGGAGGCATAAGGACAGAAGTATACTAGTACATGTCATCACACCTCCGAATTGAAGCTATTTGACTTGTGAACGTGGTCAAACTTCTGCCTGCCATGAGTTTGGTCCTGAGAACTCCCCAACCAGGTCCTAACATCAGACCTTTGGGGAGAAGAGACTGAAGGAGTGCAGGATGTACCATCCCAAAATATGCTGGATTGTAGATAGATTATTTCAAATTGGAAACATTGGAAAAATGATCGTTTCAGAAAGGGGGAACTGACCTGTCTCTTGCTGTGTGAATTATGCCATAAAGATTCCTCTGGGAGGTGTCCCCTCACCGTACCAAGGGGAGAAAATAGCCCTTATCCCAGAGACTCGGAATTGCAGGCCACAATGGACCTGAATAAACATGCTTAACAACGCGACACTTAGCTTCTACCTACACCCCCCATGCCCATGTATCTCCTAGTGACTCCCCGAGAAAATTTACTGCCCCTAGTCCGATTTTCTTTGTCCCATGCCTTCTTCTCAAATGTATCACTTTTTGTCTAAAAAGCGTAAAAGCCCCTTGCTTTGGCCACTTCTTCGGACTTTCACTCTCTTATGAAGATCCCCATGTACACAGACAACCAATCACACAGATGTGCTTTTCTCTTGTTAATCTGCCTGGTGTTCGTTTGGTTTCTAGATGCAGCTGAAGAGCCTGCTAGGAGCTAAAGGGGGGTTGGAGGTGATCTCTGGCTTTCCAGAAGGCCCTGGCCGTAGGTGGTCAGGGAGCTGGGCTGTTCCTGGGAACAGAGCCATCAGTTGGTGTAGGATCTGGAGTGAGGATCTTGTCCTGGCATGTCCAACCCGCAGTCTACAGGCCACATGCAGCCCAGGACAGCTAGTCATGCGGCCCCACAAAATCTTTTAGCGTCCTGTGTTTTTTAGCGTTTATTTTCTTCATGTCCCCATGCGTAGTTCCATTTTTAAAGTTCACAATCACGCCTTATTCATGGCATTGCTTTTTGGCAGCACATGCATTTGTGAGTGCCCGTTTTCAGAAGCACCTGAAGGGCAAAATTTGAGCAAACATTTCTGATGAACACCTTGAGAACCTACTAAGAATTGCAACAAGTTCCATCGAACCAGACATTGATAGATTAGTTTTACAAAAACAAGGGCAAATTTTCCAATAGTTTTATATTGTTCTCATTTTTCTAAACTTTATATTAAAATATATAAGAAGCAGTCTTTACACACACACACACAATATTATATAATTTATGTGCAGCCCAAGACAATTCCTCTTTACTCAGTGTGGCCCGGAGAAGCCAAAAGGTTGGGCATCTCTGGTCTGGTTCAATGTGATCTTCAGCCCTTCTGCCAGTGAGTGTATTCGTTGAACCCTAGCAGTTACTCGTAATGGCCAGACAAGTGAAGATCATGTATATGGAAGAGCAACTATGGAGGGAGCCAGCCCAATTCCCTTTGAGAGTTCTTTGAGGAAGAACCCAAGATTTGGGCAACAGAACCAAACAGGGCCACTGGTTGAGGCATTTAAAGCTGGATTCATTCAGAAACTAAATGGTTTGGACTGGATAAAGAAAATGAGGTACATATACATGATGTAATATTATGCAGCCATAAAGAGAATATGGCTTTTTCATAAAGGAGAAGATGGCCTTTGCAGGAACTTGGATGCAGCCAGAGACCATCATCCTAAGTAAACTATCACAGAAAACCAAGAACTGAATACCGCATGTTCTCACTCATAAGTAGGCCCTGATGACTGATCACACAAGGGTGGGATTGGAAGGTCTGGACACTGCTAGGGGAGGGAAGGGGGGAGAAGGAAGGGGGACACGTGGCAACATACTAGGTACCTGGTCCACTATTAGGGGGAGAGGGGGCCGGCTAGAGGCCCAAACTTCACCTGCATGCAACCTGCTTATGTAATAAATCGCCACCTACCCCACGATTTTAAAATAATAACAGGAAGAAGAAACTAAATGGTTGGAAAGAAAAGACGACGAGCCTTAAAACCTCATATGATCCCAAATGCCCAAAGGCCTTTTTAATGTCAATTTCTGCCATCCCTCGGTGACAAATTATAGGAAGAAGGAACATAAAACATGATTTTATGGTACAGTCCTTACGGGTGGGACCAAATGCCTGCCAGGGTTGACTCCTGCCAGCAGGAGGAAGGGGAAGGGGAGGTCCAGAGACAAAGAGGACATGTCAGGCATGTCACCCTGTCCTCTATGCCTGGGGCCAGGCAGCAGGCTCGTTCTGTGTTTCAGTGCAGTGAGCCCTGGATTGAACTATTTGGATGCTTTCCTTGGTTATCTGTCTGGGGACCAGAGGTAAAAGGAACCTAAGCTCCCCAATCACCCCTCCATTTCCCCACCCCATAAACTCAAACTCTTCTTTCTTTTTTTTTTTTTTTTGAGTTGGAGTCTCACTCTCGCCCTGAGTGGAGTGCAGTGGCCGCTCCCGGCCACCGCAGCCTTGACCTGCTGTGCTCCAGCGATCCTTCCGCCTCAGCCTTCCAAGTAGCTGGAACTACAGGCGTGCGCTACCACGCTTGGTTAATTTTTTGATTTATTGTAGAGATGAGGTCTCGCCAAGTTGCCCAGGCGGGTCTCGAACCCGCGTGCTCAGGCAATCCACTCACCTCAGCCTCCCAAGGCGTGGGATTACAGGCTGAGCCACCGAGCCCGGCGACAGTCACATTCTTATTCACCAATAACAGACAGGCAGAGAATGAAATAAAAAGCACAATACCATTCATGCTAGCACAACAACAACAACAACCAAAAATACCTTGGCATCTTCCTAACCAGAGAAGTGAAAAACCTTTACAAAGAAAACTACAAAACACTGCTAAAATGAATCCAAGAATACACAAACAAATGGAAAAATATTACATGCTCATGGATCTCAACATTAAGTGTCCACCTAACCCAGAGCAAGCTACAGATTCAATGCAATACCCATTTAATTACCAACATCATTCTCCTCAGACCTGGAAATGACAATACTGAAATTTATATTGAAATGTAAATGAACACAAATAGACAACACAATACTTAGCAAAAGAAACAAAGCAGGAGGTATCACACTTTCAGACTTTAGTCTTTATTATAAGGCTACAATAATCAAAACAGCCTGGTATTGGTACAAGGATAGGCATATAGAACAATGAAACAGGATAGAAATTCTGGAAGCAAATCCTCAATTTCTTGACCAACTAATCTTTGACAAAGCCTCCACTAATAACCACTGGGGAGAGGAGAATTTATTCAGTAAATGGTGCTGGGAAAACTGACTGCCCACATACAGAAGATTACAACAAGACCCCTACTTATCAGCATACACAAAAATCAACTCTAAATGGATCAAAGACCTAAAAATTAAACCTCAAACTATAAGAACCTTAGAAAATGCAGGAGACACCCTTATTAAAATGGAACTGGCAACCAACTCCTGACCAAAACCCCAAATACCTCTGCCATAAGAGATAAGATAGACACGTGGGATCTCATCAAGCTGAAAAGCTTCTTCAAAGCAAAAGAAACCATCAAGAGAGCAGGGAGAAAGCCCGCAGAATGAGAAAAAATATTTACCAACTGTATATCTGACAATGGTCTAACACCTAGGATATACAAGGAACTCAAATGAGCCAAAAGAAAAAAAAAACAGTCTTATTAATAAGTGATCAAAAGATATGAAGTGTCCAAAGATACTTCTTAACAGAAGACTTATGAGCAGCCGATAGATACATGAAAAAATGCTCAGCCTTGCTGATCATAAAGGAAATGCAAATTAAAACCACACTAAGATACCACCAAACTCCAGTCAGGATGACCATCATCGATAACTCAAAAAACAAATGTGGAAAGAATGCAGGGAAAAGGGAACAATTCTACATCGTTGATGGTTGATGGAAGTGTAAACTAGTACAACCTCTTTGGAAAACTGGAGATTCCTAAAAGACCGAAAAATTGACCTTTCATATGACCAGCAATACCTGGAATTGGAATATAACTGGAGGAACTCAATTCACTCTATGAAAAAGATACTTGCGTATATATGTTTATTGCAGCATTATTCACAATAGCACAAATTTGGAACCAACCGTGCTGCACTTCGAAAGTACACTGGATAAAAAAAGAAGGACTTTGCAGCAACTTGGGTGGACTTAGAGTCTATAATACTGAGTGATCTATCTTGGAAACAAATAACTGGGTACCACATGTTCTCACTCATAAACGGGTCCTGAACAATTTTCATAATACTATAAGAAAGGGATTGACAGTAGGGGGAACCTGTCAGGGAAGGGTGGAGATGAGGGGGCACTTCATCAATAAGGATACCTGATCCCAAATCAGGTGAAGTGGGGACCAAAGTGAGGCCCAAACTTTACATTTACAATTGCCAGTTGTATACCTAACCCTGAATTGTACCCCACATCTTTGAAATACAAATTAAAAAATAATAATAAAAAAATGAAAGAGATTGATAGTAGTGGGACACTGCCAGGGGTTGGGTTGGGGCAGGGGGCACATAACATCAATAAGAGTACACAATCATTGCCTGCATGATGACCAGTTATATTCCTAACCTTGAATTGTACTCCACATCTTTAAAATAAAAATAATACTTAAAAATTTTAACTATTTTAAAATCCACACATAAGTAGAATTATGTAATATTTTTCTCTTTGTGATTGACTTATTTCAGTTATAATGTTCTTGAGGTTTATGTATTTTGCAACATATCATGGGATGTTTTTCTTTTTCAGGGCTGAATAATATTCCATTTTATGTATATACTTCATTGTTTAAGTCAATTTATCAGTCTATAGACATTAGATTAATTCCACTTCTTGGTTATAGTGAATAATGCTATAATAAACATTGGTTGTGGACATTTCTTCAGACTCTTGTTTTTAAAATACTCGAATATATACTCAGAGGTGGGATTCCTAGATCATATGGTAATTGTATTTTTAATTTTTTGAGAAACTTCTATGCAGTTTTCCTTGGTGGTTACATTATTTTATATTACCGCCAACAGTTCACAAGTGCCCAAATATCTCCACATTCTAATCTGTACTGCCTATTTTCTGCTTTGTTGTAGCTTTTTTAGTCTAACATGTATGAGATGGTATCTCATGGTAGTTTGATTTGCATTTTCATGATATTGAGCACTTTTTCAAATAGCTATTGGCCATTTGTATTTCTTCTTTAGAGAAATGTCTGGTCTTTTCAAGTCATTTGCCCATTTAAAATTGAGCAGTTCTCCTTTTGTTTTTGAGTTGTAAGATTTTTTTTTTTTTACAAGTTGAATATCCCTAATTCAAAATTTGAAATACTCCATATCTGACACTTTTTGAGAGCTAATATGATACTAAAAGAAAATGCTCATTGGAATGTTATGGATTTCAGGTTTTTGTATAAGGGATGCTAAAATATATATTCTGTATATTAACTCCCTTCAGATATGTGGTTTTCAAATATTCTCTACCATTATAGAGGGCATTTTTATTCTTTTGATTGTTTCATTCACTGTGCATAATTTTTTTCCATTTGATAAAGTCTCAGTGGTCTGTTTTCTCATTTGTTGCCTGTGCTTGGGGTCATAGCCAAGAAACCATTGTTACATCCAGTGTCATAACGTTTTCCCTTGTGTTTTGTTCTAAAACTTTTATAGTTTTTAATCTCACATTGGGTTTTTAATGAATGTTTAGTTGATTTTAAATATGATATATGGTAAGCATCCATTTGTAGTATTTTGTATGTGGAGATACAGTGTTACCAATGCAATTTGTTGAAAAAACCATTTATTCTCCATTTTGTAGTCTTGGCACCCTTGTCAAAAGCATTAATATAAGCAATAGCTTATTTCTGAACTCTATATCCTATTTCATTGGTTTTTACATTTGTTTTTATAACTATATTATATTTTTTGATTACTGTAGCTTTGCAATATATTTTGAAATTATAAAATGTGAAACTTCTAGCTTTGCTTTTCTTTCTCAAAATTTTTTTGTTATTCAGAGTCTTTTGAGGGTCTATATAATTTTAGTATTTTTTCTATTTCTGCAAAAAATGTCTTCTGAAGATATCATTTTACCATTTTTTTCCTACTTGGTTGCATTTTATTTCTTTTTCTTATCTAATTGCTCTGGCTAGGACTTCCAGTATGAGTAGAAACAGAGTTTGTTTCTATACTATCTTCCATTAATAATTTTTTTTTTTTTTGAGTTGGAATCTTACTCTGTCGCCCAGACTGGAGTGCAGTGGCACACTCCAGGCCACCGCAGCCTCGACCTGCTGGGCTCCGGCGATCCTTCCACCTCAGCCTTCCAAGTAGCTGGAACTACAGGCGTGTGCTACCATGCCCGGCTAATTTTTTGATTTATTGTAGAGATGAAGTCCAGGCGAGTCTCGAACCTGTGGGCTCAGGCAATCCACTCACCTCAGCCTCCCAAAGCGCGGGATTACAGGCTGAGCCACCGAGCCCAGCTACATTAATGATTTTTAATTAAATTTGACTTAATCATTGAGTCAACTGTTTAAAATTTATTTTTTTCAATATATATAATTAAAAAATAATAAAAAAATTTTAAAAAGCTCTAAAAATCGACCTTCCATATGACCCCACAATCTCCCCACTGTGAAAAAACCCTGAAAAACTCAAATCACTCTATAAAAAAAGATACCTACACATGTATGTTTATTGCAGCATTGTTCACAATAGCAAGGTCATGGAACCAACCATGCTGTTCATCAAAAGAGGACTGGATTAAAAAAAGTGGTACATATACACAATGGAATATTATGCAGCCATAAAAAGAACAAAGTCATGAATTTTGCAGCAACCTGGAAGGAATTAGAATTTATAATACTGAGTGATCTCTCACAGAAACAAAGATCTGAGTATCACATGCTGACACTCATAAGTGAACTTTGATCAACTACCATAATACTATAAGAAAAGGATTGATAGTGGCGGGAAACTGTGGGGGTGCAGAAAGGGGTAGGGAGGTGGGATCAATGGTAGTCAATATCTGTCTAGGGAAGGGGGGGACACCTCATCAATAAGGGTACCTGCACAATGAATATTTGTATACCTAACCCTTAACTGGACCCCACCATTTTAAAATAAAAAATATATAATTAAACAAAAAAACCAAAAATTTTGGGGAGGAAATAATAATGTGTTCATAAAAGGTTTTGGTATGATTCATTTAGTTCATTTTTTTGAGGGACATTATCTTGGAAAAGAAAAAAAAATATTTTTTCCTCTTTCATACCCAACATTTTCCACCCTCAATTATTTCTCTACAATATTCAACTAGAAAACTTTTTATTTCCTTGCAGGAGTAAGTAGGTTAACTCTTTGGTCAAATTGAAACATGTAGGGTAAAAAACGATCACTAACAGATACAAAACAAAAGGATCAATTTTGAAGTATTGCAGGAATCTTCATAGTTTTAAAATGTCTTATAAATAGTTGCAGTATTACATTTATGGTCCTTCAAATGTTGAACTAGTCCTGCATCCTGAGAATGGAGATCACTTGGTCATAATGGATGATCCTTGAGATGTGTTGTTGGATCCAATTTGCTAAAATCGTGTTGAGAATTTTTGAGTCTGTGTTCATCAAGAAGATTGGCCTGTGATTATCTTTTCTTGTTGGATCTTTGACAGGTTTGAGCAACACTATGATGTTAGCTTCATAAAATGAGTTAAGAAGAATTCCATCATTCTCAACTGCCTGGAATACTTTCAGTAAGATTGGTGTCAACTCCTCCTTGTATGTCTTGTAGAATTCAGGTAGGAAGCCATCTGGTCCAGGGATTTTTTTGGAGAGGAGGTTTCTTATGACCTTCTGTATGATCCAACAATTCTTCTCCTGGGAATATACATGGAGGAATATAAGTCATTCTACAAAAAAGAAACCTGCACACACATTTATTGCTGCACTATTCACAACAGCAAAAACATGGAACCCACCCACTGCCCATAGAAAGTGAACTGGATAAAGAAAATGTGGAACATATGCATGATGTAGTATTACACAGTCATAAAGAACAAAATCATGGACTTCACAGCAAATTGGATGGAGTTGTAGACCATCATATTCTTTGATCTATCACAGGAATAACAAAGAACTGAATACCTCATGTTCTCACTCACAAGTAGGCCCTAAAAAATAGACTCATGAGCACAAAGGAGGGATGGGAAGTCACTAGGCACTGCTAGGGGAGGGAGGGAGGAGAGTAGGGAACACATGACAGCACAAAGGATGCCAGTACCTAGTTCACTACCATGGGAAGTGAGGGCCTGTTGGAAGCCCAAACTTCTCCTGCATGCAGCCTACTTAGGAAGTTATTCCTCACTTGTACCCCACATCTGTATTTAAAAAAAAAGAAAAATGATTATGATTCACCCAGGTTTTAACTCTCTGCTGCATATACAATTAAACAATGCAAAATATTCATGACCAGAAAGTCTGCTAATTGTAGTTTTATGCACTGTTTTTCTACTTCTTTTTTTCTACCTATGTTGCATTTCTAGAGTTGTAATGGCATTGTTATAAAGCACATTCTCAATTACCTAAGACAATGAATCATCACAGTGATAAATGATTTTGTTTAAGTAAATTATTTAAATCTTTCATCATTATATATTATGGCTACAAAATAAGTAATTGTGATCCAATTTTGTATGATAGACTTTTTAAAGATTTAAGATAATCATCCCTGTGTTGTATAGCACAGTATAAACATGCTCTGTAGGAGAAGATTTATCCACATGTAATTTTTAAGTATATAATTTATTATGTGGTTGTGAAAAACTAACCTATAAACTGTTTCCCCAGTTTCTGCTTTGATACCTACCTCAAAGTTGTGATGAACTTTTTAGTATGCTTCAGGGAAGTACCTGGAACATTCTAAGTGTTCAGTAAGTGTTTTTATTGTTGTTGATTGTTATTATCTTCTGGATCAACTTTAGGCCTAATTAAAAGAACAGGTTATGCCTATTTGATATTTAAATTGTAAAAATGTTAATGTATTATATTTTATCTTCTGAATCTAACTTTCATATAATTTCTCCCATGTTCTAATTTGTTTTAAAATGAGGCCAAAGCTTAAAAAAATCTTCTAAATAAAGATAGCTACAACTAAGGCTATATTGATATGTTGATTTATTTTTAAATGAGATTTGGTTAACAAAAAAATTAACAAAATAGTTGAGAATTATACATTAAACTGTTGGAAATTTCTTACAGTAAGTATCTGGCATGTTAGAAGACTCAATTAAATGATAAAAGAAAACTAGTTACAAGTGGACAATTGTTAATGAAAGCATTGCCTTTGAAGAATACAAGATGCAACACTACCATGAATTATCTCCAAGTCTTTTTTGTGCATTTAATTCTAATTTAAGCATGCTAGCTGTTTAAGTTGCTGTGAATGTTGTTTTTGTTGTTTCCATCGAAGTTCACATTCTATAAAATCTCTGATCTTTTATCTAAGTCTTGAATTTGTTTTCTCCAATGACTTTACATTAATTTGCTATTTCACTGAGAAATTCGATCTTGAAATTTCCATTTTTTAAAATGGTTAAATGGAAGGGAATATCGTTGGTATGTCCAGTGACTATCTCAGGAATGTGGTTGCAATTATCTGAAATGATATTCTGAGAGTGTCGCGTCTTCTACATTGGAAAAATCTGTGGTGCTTTTTGATAGTGCACATTTTTAAGGTTCTTCCAACATGTGTTGAATTATAATATGAGAGTAATGCTCATGAATCTCTGTCTTAAGTCAGCCTCTCAGGTGCTTCTATTGCGCAATTACGCTGAGAACCACTAGGTTGATTCCAATTAGTAAGCTAAACAATAAACTTACTTCTGAGACATGGTATTATTATTATTTATCTAAAGTATCTCACCACAGGACTATAGCTATGCTTGTAGTTCTCACTATTGTGGAGTGCATTTTAATACATGCACACTAATTTAATATAAATCAGAAATTGTAACTTATAACCCTCAAATTTTTTTCGAATTTTTTATAGGAGAATATGAAAAAGCTTACACTTTTCCTTTTAGAATTTTATTACCTGCCACTATGTTAGACTGTATTATGAAATGCATGATTTCTTTGATAAATTCATTAATTTTTTCATTTAAGGTACAATAAGATAGGATTGCATAGTGACTTATTATTTGAATTTGAAAATTATTTAACCCTGGTCATTAAAATATTAACTCTATTATTCAATATATATGAGATTTTGTGAAAGGTGCTTAACTTCTTTAAATCTCATTTTACTCATCTATAAAATGAAGAAAATGACAATAATCTTTTTGTAAGAAAGAGTGATGTGACACATGTGACATAAAAACAGAGCCCAAAAGAATAAACCGTTCAGAAAAGACAATTTGTATAAATTACACAGCAAATGGTAGGTATTATGGAAAAGAAATGTTTCCAAGAAAAAAAAAAGCTTTAATATTTCCAAGGACATTGCAAAATATTTGGGTACAAATATGTTAAAATGTCTAGTTAAGGAAGAGACTAAAATACTGCTTAATATAAATAATGATTCATCATTTGATTCACAGATGAGTTCTGTGAGGGATTGCATGCATAGTTGAAACAGAATAAGCATGAAGCCAGGAGAGTAGATATACAAATTTGTCATCAATGTCACTCTAAGAATGTTCCCTTCTTGATCCAGGAAACTTTCGATTTTTCCATGGTGCTTACAAAAAATGATCATGGACAGCATTCTGCTGTTTATAAAAATCTGAGTTGTTAGTGTAGGTGATTTTTTTTTTTTTTTTTATGAATCATGGGCTTATAAAATTTCAGTACTTTTATTGGCATCTCTTCTGCCATTGATTATTTCTTAATAAATGAATCACTAGTTATTCAAGAATGTTTATATCTTAATTTGAATATTTCATTCTACCACTATGCAGCTATAAATGTATTCTGAATTGATAAGCTATACTTTTTGTGTGTGTGTGCAAAGACTGAGTTACTTAGTGACCAGAATTTGTGGCATGCAATGATAACTTCTCTTTTGAAGCACCACATACTCTGAAAATCTGAAGTTAGAGGAAGAGAATGAAGGAAAGAGGGAGAAAGAGCGAGAGGATGAGAGGATAAATTAACATTTATTAAAGGCATGGTTAGTGATCTAGAACCAAGTATGATATAATTTAGGTTTTGCATTCTCTAACTCAAACCATTAAAACCACCATACGTGCTTATTAAATATATTATGCACATTGAATTATGGCTAAAACATAATTTTGTAACTTATTTCTGAAAGTTTTACATCAGTTTATATAAGAGGAGAGTTAAGTTTTACGGGGACTCACTCTTTTGCTAATTCTCTATTGCATCAGACATTGATTATGAGGGTCAAAATAGTAAGGGATTTTTTTAGGTTGTAGGTGACTTTTCTGGATCTTTCTGTTATACATTACTCTTTCTCTGCTTTATTTGTTTTCCACTCTTGGCATTAGGCATTCCCTAGACACTCATCATGCCCCTAGGAAAAATGAATATAACGAAGAAATTAAGTTAGCAATTGCTACAGTCTCCTTCCCGTCGATCAACTGTACGTAGTGAAGAGCTAAATTTGTCATGATTACTGAGCTCTCTAAGAAGCCAATGATACTCATCTTCTTACCCACCGAAATTTATGAATGACATCTTTATCTTTTAAATAGCAGGTACGATTATAAAGTTATATGAAAACAAATACATGACAAGAGAAATGAATGAAAATTACTCAAAACACAGCACTCTTCATCTCATCTCTTCACATCATTTTTGTTCTCAATAAACTTTTTCTAAAACTCAAATCCTGAGTTGTTGAGTGATAATTTGTATTGTAAGCAAGCGCTTGAATGAATTTTTGTGGAATGAATTATATTTTCTGTAAATAGTGGTGCCAGATGAAATGCAGGGTGTTCAAATAAATTTGAACTTTAGATGAACTGTTTGTAATTGTTTAATATAAGAATGCCCCAAATATTGTATAAGGAATATACATTAAAATATTTGTTATTTGTCAAATTCAACAGGGTGTCTGATTTTTAAAAATTTTGGATCCTATTGATATTGATTAACTTAATGTATTTTCTCATCTTTGGAGAGATGAAATTAGTGCTCTCTCTCCTCCCAGTTGTTGCTTATGCATCATTTTCCTCCTTCCCAAAACTAAACAAATAAAAGAGATAAGGTTCAAAAAAGCTTTTTATGTAGGCATACTTATTTTCTTATTTATTTAAAATATTTATTTAAAATATTTATTGGTTCTCTGCTTTTAAAAAAAAAATTATTTTAGAGATGTAGGGAACAATTCAAGGTTAGGTATACAAATGGTCATTGTACAGGTAAAGTTTGGGACTCACTTTGGTCCCCATTTCACCTGGCTTGAGATCAGGTACCATTATTGATAAAGTGTGCCCTCCCACCTCCCCTGGCAGTTTCCCACTACTGACAATCCCTTTCTCCTAGTATTATGATAATTGTTCAGGGTCCACGTATGAGTAAAAACATATGGTACTCAGTTCCTTGTTTCCGTGATAGATCACTGAGTAATTCAGTCTCTATACCCGTCCAAGTTGCTGCGAAGTTTATAATTTTTTCCTTCTTTATGGCTGTGTGTTCCATCAGGTATTTGTAGCACACTTTTTATCTAGTCTATTTTTGATGGGCAGCACAGTTTGTTTCATGTTTCTGCTATTGTGAATAGTGCTACAATAAACATGCATGCATAGGTATCTTTTTTATGGAATAATTTGAGTTCTTCCAGGCATATTCCCAGAAGAGAACTTGCTAGGTTGTATGGGAGGTTGAGTTTTAAATCTTTAAGAATCACCACACTGTTTTCCACAGAAATTGTACTAGTTTATAATTCCAAGAACAGTGTAGACGTGTTCCCTTTTTCCCACATCCTCTCCAGAATTTTTTGTTTTTGGAGTTATTGATGATGGTCATTCTGACTGGAGTTAGGTGGTATTCCAGTCTTAATTAGCATTTCTTTGATGATTAGTGAGGATGATTAAGGAGGATGAGCATTTTTTCATGTTATCTGTTGGCTTCTTGTGTGTCTTCTTTTGAGAAACGTCTGTTCATATCTTTTGCTCACTTTTTAATAGGACTATTTGGCATGTTTTCTTTTTTGCATGTTTGAGTTTCTTATAGATTGTTTGGGCTTTTTCTCTCATTATTTTGGGTCAATCCAGCTAGGGGGTCCATCAATCTTGTTTATCCTTTCAAAAAACCAGTTTTTTGTTTCGTTGATTTTTTCTGTGATATTTTTGTCTTTATGTCCTTTATTTGGGTTTTTACTTAAATGATCTCATTTCTTCCTCTGAAGTTAAATTTTGATGGTCTTTTCTCCCTTAAGTGATTTGTTAGGCTGTTAACTTGTGATCTTTCCATTAACTTGATGTGTGTTCGTAAATAAATGAATTCTTCTCTCAGTAATGCTTTCATGATATCCCAGAGTTTTTGGTAAGATGTGTCCTTATTTTCATTTGCTTCTAGAAATCTTTTATTTCTGCTTTGATTTCCATATTGACCCAGGAGTTGTTCAGCATCATACTGTTTAGTGTCAATGTGTTTGTGGGTTTTGAGGTAGCTTTTGTTGGTGCTGATATTTATTTTTATTTCCCCGTGGTCTGAAAAGACACATGGCAGCATTTTGACCTTATGGAATTTGTTTATGCTTGATTTATATCCGAGGATGTGGTTGACCTTGAAGTACATTACATGTGGTGATAAGTAGAATGTATGTTCCGTGGTTGCTGGGTGGAGTGTTCTGAAGGTATCTATTAAGTCCATTTGGTCAAGCATCATGTTGAGGTTTCGGATCTTATTGGTGATTTTTTTACCTCGATGATCTATTTGGGGTTGTTAATGGGGTATTTAAGCTACCAGTTATGATACTGTTTGAGTCAATGTCTTTTTTTAGTTTACCTAAAAGTTACTTTGTAGAGGTTGGTACTCCTATGTTGGGTGCATATATATTTAGGATGGATATTTCTTTTTGATGGATTGAACCTTTTTCATTATGTAGGGACCTTCCATATCTTTTTTGGCTTTTGATAGCTTAAAGGATATTTTGTCTGATATTAAGATTGCAACTCCTGCTTTCCTTTGTGTTCTGTTCACCTGAAAAATTGCTTTCCATCCTCTTACTTTAAGTCTGCGAGTTTCCATTCTGGTGAGATGAGTCTCCTGAAGACAGTATATTGTTGCATCATTTTAAAAAATTCAGTTTGCCACTACACATCTTTTCAGTGGTATATTTAGTCCATTCATGTTCAGGCCAATTATTGAGATGTAAGTATTTATCCCTGTTATGAGGTCTTATAGAGCTTGTTGTTGTTTGTTTATTTGTTTGTTGGTTTACTTTTGATTTTGAGGTTGATATATGTGTGTGTTTTTAAATCTTTTTCCTGTATTCTTGAGAAGTGTGTGGTCATTCTTTTTTTTCTTTCTTCTGTGTTTAATACTTTCTTAAGTGTTTCTTTTAGAGCTGGCCCGGAGTTGATGTATACTCTTAGGGGCTGGATGACTTGGAAAGATTTTAATTCTCCATCATTGATGAAGCTTAACTTAGCTGGGTATTGGAACTTTTTATCTTTGAAAACTTTGAAGATTGGACTCTAGTCTCTTCTAGTCTATAGTATTTCTGTAGATAAGTCTACTGCTACTCTAATTGGTCTTCTTCATTAGGTATCCTGACCTTTCTCTCTTGCTGCCCTTAGGTTTTTTTTCTTTTATATATACTTTGTGTAAGTGAATTACTATGTATCTAGGAGTCGGTCTTCTCATGTTATGCCTCGCAGTGGTTCTCTGAATCTCTTGTGATTGAATGGTCATATCTCTGCTAAGATGAGGAAAGTTTTCTTGGATAATTTCATGGAATATTTTTTCCAGGGTGGTCTCTGTTTCTCTATCTGCCTCAGGAATGCCAATTTATCGTAAGTTTGGCCTCTTGACATAATTGCACATCTCTTGGAGACTTTGTTCCATCTTTTAAAGCTTCTTTTCTATGGTTTTCAACAGTTCAAGTTAATTCCATATTTTGGTCCTCAAACTCTGAGATTCTTTCTTCTGCTTGGTTATTTCTACTTTCCACACTTGTCAGTTTGTTATTTGTTTCATCTATTGAATTATTTATTACCATTGTCTCAGTTATCAACTCATTCATTCTTTCCTCTTGACTTTCCTCATTTCTATTCATTCTGATAATATCTTGATCTCTGGGTTTGTGTTTGGGACCAGTTATTCTGGGAGCTTTTCATTTTTTGAGTAACAAAGTCTGTATTCTCCAGTGGTGTCTTCCCAGGGTTCTTCTGTATAGGACCTGTGTTCTCCCTTTGATTCTTCTTCATTTGTGATGGCTTTTCTCTCCCTTCCCCTCCCCTTCTTTAATTCCATTGGTCAGTGATGGAGGGGATAGCATTCTCTTCTGTTTGCTCAATCCCCTATTCTTCCTTATGCAGATCCTGTGGATTTATTCAATTTTTAAGCTGAACTAGAGCTAGGCTTTTTGCAGTTTTGAGATTTGATTAAGGTGTTAAGGTGTTCAGAAACCATCTGCAGATCACAGTATCCACTGACAGGTGTGTGGGCACCCTGGAACCCACTTCCCACCACCTTACAATCTGTCCATGTGGTGTGGGTGTTTGTATGCTCCCTGTGAGCAAATTGAGATGAGTAAAAGGGGACAAACAGAAAAAGGAAGAAGAGAGACTAATGGAAGATGAAGACAGAGGAGAAGGAGAAGGAAAACAGGAACATCAACTAAGGAATAAACAAAGAAACAAAAAGAAGAGAAAAGAAAAAACAAATAATCCTGCAAACAAACAAAAAACCCGATGATGCATTTGCCCTCAAAAATACCCATACACAAACAGAAAAATTAAAAAACTCCAAAAAGAACAAAAACAATGCAAGAAGTAAAACAAAAAACAAAAGCAAACAAACAAAATGGAGAAAAGAAAAAAAAAAAGCTTCCTCTGTGTCTGTTTTTGGAACTTCAGGTTCCATTCCCAAACATTGCCAGTACTGTTGGCAGTGACTGTGGTAGGCAGCAGGCTCCATTCTCCCAGCCTCTTCCCTCCACTCTCAGTGAAGGTGGATTGGGTAGTTCTTAGCCCCATGGACTGTTGTAGAATGAGGGTGAATCAGATGCTGACTCACCCAACTCTGCTGCTGTTGCTACCATCATGTCCCACATTCAATTCTGATGTGTCTGTGCCTGGTCCAGCATAGGGGTGGAACATTCATCTTTCCATTTCTGCTCCTGAAGTGTCCTCTCTTGATCAGTGATGGTCAATCCTAGAAGAGTGTGGAGATCACCTCTGGGTCCCAGGTTGGAAACTAAGCAGATTGGGGAACGGGGAAGGGTTCAATGCAGGTCTTTTCCCAGTCCTAGGACAGAGAAAATGGTGGTGGTCTGTATCTCCTCACTGGTAGTGGGGCTCAACTCCAGATTTCCTCACAGAGCCCTCTCCACAGTTCCCTCTGCAAGTGCCTGTCCCACTGCTGTGGGTGGTGGCATTGGCCAGGTGCTGCAAGCAGCTCACCTCTGATGCCTCCTCCCAAGAGACCCCTGACAATGGTTTACAATCCTGAACACGGGGGCCTCCAATCTCAGGACAGTGTTGGGTTGCAGCCACTCCAGAGGGGAGCCCTGCTTGATCCTCAATCTCCCCTCAGATGGACTTTCACTCACTCAGTGGCACTTACCTACTCATGCAGACTGTCTTTATGGATACTCATTCTGGTTCTATCACCATCTTGCCTCCTCTCATTCATTCTTCTTTCCCCATGCAGAGGAATCTCTTTTAATGTTATGCTGTCCAGGTCAGGAAGAAATATAATTTGGATAATGTGAAAATGTCCTCTCTATTGTCTTCAATATATCATTTGAAAATTTCTGTGTTGCACTTTGGTACTGCAACATCTCAACTGCCTTCCTTGGCTCTTGTGAAGGTATTTTTATGGATGTATAGTTGTTAAGATCTATGTTTCTGTGAGGAGATAATTGCTGGAGTTCTACTCTATCATTTTGCTGACATTATTATTCTGCCAATTTTGTTTTAGATATTGCCTAAGATTTTCAGTAGTTTATTCTATTTACTTAATCTTATTGAAATCTAACTTAAAATCCAATAAAATATTTTTCATTTACTCATAGTTAAACCATTTTTGTGCTTGTTATTTTTATAAATCATGGTTTTCATAAGGTATAACTTCTGACTGATGCACTGCCTTTAATATGTCTTATGGTGTAGGTCTTCTGGCAGCAAATGCTCTCAGTTTTTGTTTATCTGAAAAAAATTATTTTGCTTTTATGCTTAAAAATTATTTCGCAGGGGATATAGTTCTATATGAACAGTTATTTTATTTCTCTCTATACTTTAGAGATATCATATCAGTGACTTCTGATATCCATAGTTGCTGAAGATATCCATAGTTGCTAAATCTTATGTGACTTTAATTTTAGTTAAATTTTGCATGATATTTCTTTTTTCTCTAATTATCTTCAAAGTTTTCTTTCTATCTTTAGTCTTCAAAAAATAAGACTATGGTAATCTAGTTTATTTTTCTTTTGTATTTATTTTACTTGTGTTTCTCTGACCTCCTGGGATACTACTGTTTTGAGCTTTCATTTGGGAAATTCTTATCATCTCTTTAAATAAATTATGCCTTTCTTTTCACTATCTCTCCTACTGTCTCTGCTATCCTTTTAGGATTTAAATTATGTTTATTTATCTTAAAGACAATTTATTATTTGTATAGGTCCAGAATATTTGTTTCATTCTGTTTGTATTTCAATATGGATAATTTATATTAATTTACCTTAAGGTTCATAAATACCTTTTCTTCTTTGTCTATTCTGGTAATAATTCTACTAGGGAAATTCTTCAACTTCAATAGTGTGTTCCTCAATTCTGGCACTTCAGATTTACTCTATTTTATAGTTTTGAAATTCCTTAATTGCTTCCAAAGATGTAAAGATATATTCGTTTTCCCTCAAGATACTTTCTTTCTTTCTTTCTTTTTTTCTTTCTTTCTTTCTTTCTTTCTTTCTTTCTTTCTTTCTTTCTTTCTTTCTTTCCTTCCTTCTTTCTTGTTTTAAGAAAAAGTGTTTCACTATGTTGCCCAGATTGGTCTTGAACTCCTGGGCTCAAGCAATCCTTCCACCTCAGCCCTCTGAGTAGCTGGGACTACAGGTGTGCACCACTGATTTCTCAAGACTCTTTAACACATTTATCATAGCTATTTTTGTTTTTATTCTAATAGAATATGTGGCCCATTTCTGTGTCTTCTTCTGTTGACTATTTAATCTCTTAATAATGGATTGTCTTTCTTTTGCATTTTTGTGAATTGTGTTGTTTACATTTTAATTCTGAACATTATGTGCAGGAGAACAGAGATTAGAAATAATATTTTGCTTTGGCATGCTTTTCCTTCTACCTGAAGGTTCATTTTGAAGGTTGAACCCAGTGAGTCTATAGTTGATCTAGAATTTGTTTATGTTATACAGAAACTTTTCATTATTTGTGGTAACAATGTTCTATCAAATTTTCAGGAACATTGAGTTAGCGAACACTGAATCACTGTTTATAGGAAAAACATAGGATTAGGTTTTTGAGAGCTTCTGGTTATAGCATTTTTAATAACTGGTCCATACATAACCTTGTTTTATGTGTTTTTCAGTTTAAAGACAATTTATTTAATTTGTATTTTAATTTATTAACATTAAACTCATGGCCATTAGCACCATAACTCATCCAAAAAAAAGCTAATTTTACATAGAAATTTTCTTTATAAATTGCATCATAGCCTTCTAGCATTTCAGAATACTGGACAATACTTTAGCATCATACTTGGGGTCATTTTATTAGCAAAATAATTAAAGAAATGACATTAAAATGTAAACAAAATAGTCTGTGGAAAAGACACAGTTATAGTATAGCATAATATCTAAAACAAGAAGACAGAATGTTGCCTTCTTCAATCTCTGCTGGGAATGTGTATATTGGGAAACTCAAATTTTTCACTACTTTGTGAATACATACAAATGACTGTAAAGGTGCTGCAAGTATTGATTTTGAAGTGACTAATATATTTTAACAAGTAGAAAATTTGCAAATAAAGAATCCATAAATAGTGAGCACTATCTATATTTGTTTGTATGGTGACCTTCAATATGTCATGTGGGTCAAGGTCACTGTATGCAGAGTGTTAACTTAAAAAAAGAAGATTCTGTTGCTTCCGACTGCTTAGTGTGTCTGGAGGGCTTGGTTTTTTCTCAGTATTTCTGTTTCATCCTCAGATTTGTCAGACCCTGCACACCTGTATCATAGAGAAAATCTCTTTCCCATTGGTATATGTTACTTGATTCAATGCTTTTGGTGAGTGTATAGGGGTTTCTCAATTCTCTTTTTGTCAGGCTCAGACTTAGGTATGAACTATATATCCATGACTCAGTGATAATACTTGTTTCACACTTCTTGCCCCTTCAAATACTTAGTATTTATTACAGGTTCTAGGTCAGCATTATATACTTGTTTTTTTAAATAAAAAATCAGATAGTAAATATTCTAAGTTTTGTGTCACATATGCTAATTTTAAAAACCCTTTGAAAATGTAAAAACAAAACAAAACATTCTCAGTTCATAGTTCTGTCAAAAACGTACTGAGAGCTGGCACGAACTCCAAGCTATACCTTGCTTACCGTTCCATAACACAGATTATTTTCCTGTTACTCTCATCTGTGACAGATTAGCTCTGCCTTGAATTAGTAGGGATGTTGGAACAAGTTAGTGTCTGCTACCCGAGCAGCAGATTTCTATAATCTAGTGTCAATAAAAAAATTGTGGTGGAGTGGTTACATTTTCTACCCTTCCCTAGAAGTGGCTCACATTTGATTGGTATGAAGCAGGAGACAGGGTGCAAGCAGTTCACATGCCTGTCCATCACTGGCAGTCAATCAATAGTTTACATGTAAGCAGGGTCCAGATTATGGATGCGTTTTTTGAATATATTGCCTCTATTCTCAAAGATTGGAAAGTCTTAAATATCTGTAACACAAGAGGATCTTAATCTCTTTCCCTGAATACAGTGTATCTTATGAGAATGCTGTGAAAGCCTATGAAAATTCATGGGAGTCAGGTGCTTACTAGTCCACATGTGGGGCATCTAGAAATTCTAAATTTCCATGCTAGAACTCACTGCCCCTTTGGAAAATTTTTCAGACTTCTGTTCTTTTTTCTTATCAATTTTTATGACTTCCATTTTTTTTCTTCCATGCCCTACCAAAGCTGAAAGTAATAATTTCAACTGTTTCTCCTTCAAGCAACTTGTTACTCATTGGAATTCAATTTATAAGATTACCTTGCGAGTGCAGCTCTCTGGTGGACTCAAATTGTTATACATATTTTAAATTATTCACATTTTTCTTGTGTTTAGAGTTAGATGTCATTCCTTTGTGGTTTTCTATGCTCAGGATGGAAGCAGGACTTTTAAACATATATATAACTTTAAATTAATGTTTTGCATATGTTTTTGGACTTACTTTCTCACTTACATATTTTGTTTTCTCTATTTTATTTTGAGAATGAACTAAATTACTATGAAATCACATTTATATCCCCTGTTGGTAAACTTTACTAAGTGTTGATCAATAAAATCACCTTCTCAGTCAAGAAACTTCTATTGATAAATATCACATAGGCATTATTGGCTTTTTTTCTACAAAACTATTGAACATTATGGAGGTATCATTTCTGAAATAGTAGCTGTGTTGGACTTAGTAAAGCTCTTTCCAGATAAATGTGCTTCTTTCGTCCAAAAGAATTGAAGAAGTTGTAATACTTTTCTATTTCAATGTCTGTAGGAAGAGCATTCATTTGATCAACCCTATTTCATATCTGTTCTGTGTGTTACAAGTGGGATGTGTCCATGAACTCCCAGTAGGACATAGTCTTTAAACCAAGGATTTATCACCTTACTGATCACTCAAATATATTTTCTTTGGGTTTTTTTTTTCTTTTTAAACTTCATGTGTGCTAGTTTATTTTTTGCACATTTTATTTTTATTAGCATTTTTAAAAATTATTTTAACACGCTAAAACCAGAAACAGGTGAGCTGAGCTAGTCTAATAACGGAGAGAAACATAACCCAGCTAATTTGGCCCATACCTAAAACTTACTCTTCATTGATTATTTCTTCACCTGTCTGATTTCTGTCTCTTTCAGTTGGCTCAAAATTCCAGTGGGGAGAAAAGAATGTTGTTTAGCTAAACAAGTAGGGAGAAAGTGGTAATGTAGCAGTTCCAAGTCTTGGTCTCAGGAGGCTAACATTTTGCCAAAGAATGATTCCCTTCACACCTGCTGCCTTTTCAGTTTGGGCTCCATCATGAACACATGTGAAGAATGGCCTCCTTAGCTACACCCAACCAAGCCCAAGCTCAAAGCAGAGCCACTCGGCTGAAACCATTCTTTATCAGTCATTCCCAACTGTACTGCAGATCCGTGAAAATAAATTATTGTACTTTTCAGCCATGCTGTAGTATGCAGCATTTTTGTAGCAATAGCCAGTTGATACAAGGAATATTTAGTAGACCTCTTAAACTTCAATATTTAAACCATCGACCAGAAACCATGAAATATAAAGGCTGTTATTAGACATCAAATGCTGAAGTCAGGTCTTAGATTATTGACTATAGCATAGAGAGAACATATTGCATATTTGTATTTTCTTTTTAATATTAGATAAATGCAGAAAATGCACAAACATGCATATATAGTTTAAAGAATTATCAACATATAAACTTATTACTAGCATCCCACAACCTCCATCTCTTTCAGAGCCTTCATGGAGAAAAGGAACTGGGAGTTGTGATATCTCAGGAATTAAACTGTCTTTAGGTTCAGATTTAAAAACCCATTAATTCAAACACAAGCAATTAAAAGTTAAGAAATGTAGTACTATCTTTGTAAGCCACATTTCTAAAATGGCATCTATCTTAATGTTTCAAGTTTCTTGTTATAAAATAGGAAAGGAGAATGCCAAATAAAAGCTATTTGCTAAGTTAACTATTATGTGCCTTATATAGTGATAGTCTTTCTATATTTAATTAACAAAACTTATCCATGTATTTTATTGGTACTGGTGCAAATCAAGTGAAGAATCCACTTAGATTAATAAAAGTAAAATACAACGGAGAAGAATACAACTTGAAATTTTTTTCAAAGAGCATCAAGCTGTATATATTGATAAAATAAATTAAATTTCAAATTAGGTGACATTTTCCAAAATAAGGCAAAAATAAAGCATTTAAATGTCAGTATAATTTTTGTATTCAGTTAAATATTTTTTCAAACTAAATCATGCTTCTTTACTTCCACTTTAAATAGCAGTTAATTAATATGTTCTTACTGGAATTAAGAGTAAAATAAATTTGGGAACTGACACAATAAATGTGTAGATAAGTAACTTGGAAAAAAAATCAATAAATTTTTTGTGACAATAATGTTACCACATTAAATTTATAGCAGCTGGTTAAACAATACACATCCTCCTCCATAGTTCTAAGTTTTGCTGCAGGATCTTTTTTATAGACTATATTATTCCATGGTAGAATTGAAAAAAGGCAGTAAAAATAATTTTTCTGAACATTTAGTGCACCTTCAAGAAAGGTTCTATTTTGAAGATTTCTCCAAATAATAGCATACTTAAATATTTCAGAAATAGTTTTTCTTTAGGGCACATGTAAATTTTCACAATGGGTAATTTTAAAATAGAATGTTTTTATCCAAAGCAGGAGCCTCCTACAGGGAATGTTAAGATTTGAAATATATAATCAAGATCAAATTTTATATAGAAGAATCACTGAGCTTTGACATCTACCATAAATTATTTATTTCTTCATTCTATATCTTCAAAAATATTTTGTCTTTGCACTAGTTAATATTACTGATCATAATTTTTTCATATCTCTAAATAATATATTTTACATTATTATTCTGTGATTATGATCAAGAATCATATTAACAGGCAGCCAAATAAAATCTATCACTGTTCATGAGAAACAGAAGTTGCAAAGATGTAAGCTGTTACACTTTTCAGGGTCCTCTCTAAGTGGACAAAAAGAAAAAAAGAGAGATTTAGTTTTCATCACCAGTGAAACCTGTGTTACCTCTGATCTGCCAGTTTAGCAATCCTTTTACTATTAGTGTTTTGATGTCTAAGGAAGGATCATAGCCGGGCTCGGTGGCTCAACCTGTAATCCCGCGCCTTGGGAGGCTGAGGTGAGTAGATTGCCTGAGCCCGCGGGTTTGAGACCCGCCTGGGCAACTTGGTGAGACCTCATCTCTACGATAAATCAACCACCCGGGTGTGGTAGCACGCGCCTGTAATTCCAGCTACCTGAAAGGCTGAGGCGGAAGGATCGCCGGAGCCCAGCAGGTCGAGGCTGCGGTGACCGGGATCGGCCACTGCACTTCAGTCTGGGCGACAGAGTGAGACTCCAACTCAAAAAAAAAACAAAAAAAAAAACAATAAAGAAGTATCATTTATAGTTAATCTCTAGCAGACATATATATGTATCTTTCTATTTTCTAATGTTACAATGTATTACTATTATATGGTTGCATTAGTTTTCATTCTTACTCAGCCTAGTTGTTTTATATATATATGATTCACATAAATATATGTAAACATAAAACTATTTTCTAATGTATAAATTCCATGATCAATAAACAGTGCTTAAAGAACCATAATAAGATAATTTATAATTCCATTATCTAAAACAAGAATAAACAAAGTATTATAGTTAAATTATATGAGTTTACAAATCTGGTTCTAGTACTATAGATGGGCATATAAATACATATATAATTGCATATATTGTATATATTGCATGCATATTCTATGCCCTATGAATTGACTTTAAACATATTTTATAAATTCACATACATATATGTAAAAAATGTGGTTCTGCAAATGATCTAAAGCACATTCTCTTCGACAAAGCAATTACACCTCTGGGAATACATCCTAAACACAAATGATATGTAACTGTAAAGGTATGAACCAATAGATTACATGTTTTTTTTTAAATTTTATATTCTTTTACTTTCTGGATCAAGTTGTCACTGTCCTGATGCCCTAAATCCAATTGCTTTACGGTGTAACCTAAACAAACTGAAAAATTGTGAGAACAACTCCCTAGGTCTAGTCTATCCCCCCCCATTTGGGCTACAAAGGAAAATGGTAAGATTTTATTGAATGATTCAGGAGACCAGTAATGACAAAAGTTTCAGAGAGAATTTAAAAGTATTTCAGGACACTGTTTTACACCACACTTTCTACACGGGTGAGGGGAAGGGAATGCTTACCACCATTCTGAAGCCAAGTGATGGGGACTTCAATAAATGTCAAAGATTTATGGACATGCTTACTCTACATTTTAAAAAGCATATAGATCCAGTGCCTGATCACACCTGAAGAGGGAGATGCTTTCATTGCGGTTGCCCCTGCCTGTGGTATAACACAGAAACAGGGATGTATTGGGAGTGTCATTCCGGAAGTGTGTGAGTTTCCTCTGGGACGGATATTGATTCCGTAAGGAATACTTGTCATTGGCGTTTACAAAGGGGTGTGCTGCTACAAACCACAAAGGTGGGAGAGATTTTAAGTTGCCAGTTGGAGGTGGCATTTTCCATGGCAAATATACTGCAGATGAATTATCCTCAGCAATAAGAAATGAAGGACCATTTAATGAACTCACAACATTATGACAGCAGAGGAAGAGTCAGCATTAGAATCTGCCATATCCAGAAACCAACAGCATCAGATTTAAATTTTACCGGTCAAAAGTTTCACAATTTTTTTCTACCTGTCAAAAATGATATTTCTGATGTTTTCTATTTCCTCCTTTACTCAATACTCCAAACCTAGAATGACCCCAAACTTCAGCTATTGATGGAAAAGTAAGAGAGAGAAAGACAGACAAGTTTATCTTATTGTCCCCTTCACTGCAGGTTTCGCAGTTGAAGCAGGCCCAAATTGGGGAGGAAAAATACTAAAGAAAATTCATTATATTGATATGATACTTATTAGGAGTTTTTTGTTTGTTTGTTTGTTTGTTTGTTTGTTTGTTTTTTAACCATAAGTCATTAGAAGATGCTTTATTACTTGAGCCTGACTTGGAAGTTGCAGGACCTGCCTAAGTGTTTACATAGCATGGAGAAGTTATGAGATCACAGAGCAAACTTGAAGACACAGTCATATAACAAGAAGGAAGTTAAATTTATCTAGCAAACCAGATTGAGATTTTGCAAATATTTCCATAGCAGATTTTCAGTTAAGATTTTTCTAACTGTTTCTCTATCGATGTTTGTTTTGTCTGCTATGCTTCTCACAGTCAGCCGACTGTTTTGACACACAACTCAGCAAATTTTTACAATGTTTTCAACAGTTCTGTTCATTACTCTCTTTATTAGTGATGTTTTCTCTCCCCTCAGAAGAAAAAATTTAAACCATTTGTCCATTGCCCCTATCTTTATGGCATTATCCCCATAAACTTGGATTAACATGCCCCTAATTTCACTTCCACACTTGCCAAGTTGAATACGAAATGTAATGTTTAATCTGTTGCTCTAGTTCAAACTCTAACATTCTCGTGACGACAGCTCATTCCAGCATTCTCATGATGACAGCTCTGATAGTCATTCCAGAAAGAGTTCCAAAATTGTTTTGATGGGTGTTCTAGGCACTGGCATCGGTGCATAGCTTCCCAAGAGGAGTACTTCAAAGGTGACCATAGTGATATTCAGCAGAGGTATGTAGCACTTTTTCTAGGATGAGTTTGCGAACTTAGCGGTCATACCCCATATGTTGTAGTCTTAAAATAACCTAGAGAAAATATTATTAAGAGAATCATAAGAAAGAGAAAATATCATAATAATATTATATTGTTTTTATGGATAATCTTATGTTTACATTATCTGTTTACAAGATCTGCTTGCAATGGCAGCCTTGGCAGCCGCAGACCTGGGTTCTCAGTTCACATTAAGCGGGTTAACATTTTTCTGCAATGTCATGACTTTCCTATGATTCTTGGGAGCACCTCCAGTATGAGTAGTGGCACTTTCTATGAATCCCATGATGTTTAAGATTTAGAGCATTGCGCTAGATGCTGTGAAAGAGATGCAAGAACTGTGTGAGATAACTTTTTACTGCTTTGTGCAATTTACTGAGGAGATGAACTTTTCACGTGGAAGGGATTGCATCACATGTCATTGTGAGTGGATATTTGTGACACTGGAGCTCTCACAACAGCAACAGGAGTTAGTTACAACTCAATATGGTAGAACTGTATACAGTATTGTGAATTTTGTGCTGTTATGATTTAATATTGCATCTTTATACTTGTTTACATTTCTCTGAACTGCAAATGGTGCCATGTACAGTCTAACAGTTTATGTGCATAAGTCTGAATAAATTTTGACTTTTTGTCCTAAATTTGGGTATATTTTATGGTAGTATGGTAATAAATAATAAAATGGACTAGTATCTGCCTCTATTTTATGCATTCAAGATACATCTTGTTTTTTTTAATATTTCCAGGCTAAATGGTTTGCAATGTTTTTCAAATTGTCACTAATCTCCAAACATTTTTCAGTATATATATATTTTAAAAATCCGTGTAGAGTAAACCTACACAGTTCAAGACTATGTTGGCCACAGGCCAACTGTAGAGTTAATTACATGTCCTTTATTCCATACTTTGTCTATTTTTAAAAATTAGGTCTTTATGTAACTCCCCATACAAATTAGTTTCTTTAAGTGTTAGGTTGTTTTCCTTTCCACTGGCTAAATTTGCTTTGTCATGGATAATTTTGCTTTTAATAGCTTTCAGACTGTGCTAGTAAGCTTTTCTAAGTTATACTGCATTAATAAAAGACTACTATATCTTAGTTGCTTTTAACAACGTTTTATTTTTTTGTTGCTTTTACATACCTTCATGAGTCACCTTATGCTTATGCTCTTCTCTTCATTCCTGGATTATGGCTGAAGAAGCAACCTCAGCCTGGGAAAAAATGGTCTTAATTAAGAGTCATGACAAGAGCCAAAAGAGTCTCAGAACAGCCAGGCAATGTCATTCTTGCTCAAATTTCCCTGTTAAAGAACAAGTCACATGGCCAATCCTGATGTCCCTGGGGCAAATAGATAAAATACTCTTTTTGTAAAAAAAAAAAAAAAAAATGCATTTATTTATTAATTTTTTATTTTAAAGATGTGAAGTATGGGCACACCTCATCAACAAGGGGATCTGCATAATGAACATTTGTATACTTAACCCTGAATTGTACCCCACATCTTCAAAATAAAAAAAAAATTTAAGGGGGGGAAAAAAAGATGTGAGGTATAATTCAGGGTTAGGTACATAAGAGGTCATCGTATAGGTGAAGTTTAGACCTCCCATTGCTCCTCATTTCTCCCAGTTTGGGATCAGGTACTCTTATTAATGTTATGTGTCACCTTCCATCCCCTGGCAGGAATCTGCTACTAACAATCTCTTTCATGTAATATTATGATAAATGTTCAGCCTCACTAATCATCAAAGAAATCCAAATCCAAACCACATTGAGATGCCATCTAACTCCAGGCAGCATGTCCATCATTAATAATGCGAAAAACAACAGATGCTGGAGAGGATGCAGAGAAAAGGGAACACTTCTATACT
>CAUYQG010094629.1:0-14038 GCA_963574415.1 Tarsius wallacei
ATCCTCTCATCTCAGCCTCCCCAAAGTGCTGGGATTATCGGCGTGAGCCACTTCACCCAGCCTTCAGTCACCTTCAAAGCACTCTCCATTTGATGCAGTACACCTAGTGAGACACTTTTTTCACTGCACAAAACAGTTTTCGAACTCAATTTGATGTCTTTTAGTGCTTCTGTCATTTTTTGTTTCACCTCTTCCACATCAGCAAAACATTTCCCTTCTTTTGACTTTTTTTCATCTGTTGATACAAAAAAAGTCACTCAGGGTGAGATCAAATGAATAGGAAGGGTAGGGCATGAGGGTCATGCTAATTTTGATCAAAAACTGCTGAACATGGTGTGGTGTAGGCAGGTTGTTCGTGTAAATTACCCATTATGAAAGGGGCAAATGTGTAGAAAGAATCTAAAAAAAAAAAAAAAAAAAATTCACCAAAACTGAACACAGCCTCTCGCAATGCTAGCTGGTACATTAATGCCAATGGATTCCTAGAACACATACCTAGAGGAGGAAGCCTATACTACAAGGGACCCACCAGCCAAAAAATAATTCTGCTTTTTCTTTGGGTTCCCATTGTATCTCACAGGAGTTCTTTAGGCTACTTGTATCTGTATTCTAGGTCTCTCTAGAACAGGGAAGTTCTCTTGAATTATTTGCTCAAATATATTTTCCATTTTATTTTAACTTCTCCCTCTGGACTGCCTATGGTTCATAGGTTTGATCTCTTTACATAGTCCCATATTTCTCATAGGCTTGTTTATTATTCTTAATCATTTTTTCTTTATTTCTGTTTGACTAGGTTAGTTTGAAGAACCTGTCTTTCATCTCTGAGATCCTTTCTTCCACTTGTTTTAGCCTACTGTTATAGCTTTGTACTGTGTTTTGAATCTTCACCATTGAGGGTTTTTTTTTAGTTCTGATTTTTTAAAATGTCAATCACCTTCTGAATTGTTCTGCTAATTTCTTTGTATTGAGTATCAGCTTTATCTTGCATCTTGTTGAGCTTCCTTATAATCAATATTCTGAATTCACTATCTGACACTTCAGGCATTTCATTTTGGTTAGGTTCTGTTGTTGAAGAATTGGTATGCCCCTTTAGAAAGGTAGCATTCTGTTTTTTTGTTTTGTTTTGTTTTGTTTCATGCTTTCAGAGTTGTTTTTCTAGTTCTTTCTCATCTGGATGAACTATGTAAACTAATCTGTGTAAGTTCCTTTAATATAGACAGCCTGAGTATGTAGACTTTTTCAGATGTTAGTTGTAATAGCAGTGTAGCAGGGATGTGGGCTGGCTCACTGCGTCCTGTGAGCATGGGGTAGTGGGTGTCTTAGGAGCTTTAACTCGCCCTTTGGTTGTGTGTGCTGGTGTTGACAAATTACCTGTTGTGATACATCTTTCAAACTCTAGGCCAGCCGGTGGCACCTGTGGGTAAAAGCTGGCTACTGCCGATGTGGATGGGTATTTACTTAATCCTTGTTTACTGAAAGAAGTTTTCTGTTGTCTCAGTAATGAGCTGGTCTGTGGCATGCACTGTGGTCTGGGCTCCCAGTTCAAGCCCAGGGAGGGGAGAACCAAGATGGGTAGGGCCGAGCCGAGCAGGCCCACCTACGGATCCACTGATGTCAGGCACAGGCACCAGCTTCAAGGCAGATTCTGGGATATGGCCTGTGAGCGCCCAGAGGTATGCCCTGGTGAGGTGTTAGGGGACCTCTGCTGCCTCAAGTTCTCTGCTCAGGAATGGGAGGGCAGCCTAAGCTCCTAAAATAAAAGCATGGGAGCTCTAGGTATCTGGTGATATGTCTGGGCATTGAGCAGAGAGAGCAGCACAGCATCAAAGACTCTACTCCCAGAAGAAGGGTTGACTTAGGCTCCTACTCCAGGTGACTGGGAATGTTAGGGTGTGGAGCACAGTGGGGGCCTCAAGCATAAGAATTGCTGCCCAGGAAGGGTGGGGCAGCTTAGGTTACTCATCGAGGTAGACATGGGGGCTGCCTGAGCCTTAGTACTTGGGAGGGGCATACTTCCCCAAAAGACTTGAGGGGCAGGCTGTGGTGTCTAGCAATGACCCCTATAGCCTGGTTCTGGATCACAGAGCTGACCCTGACTTGAGACCTTCTTACCTAGGAGAAACCACGGGACAAGGAACTTTCCTGCCACTCAGGCTGCTGATTCCAATGCAGAGTGGTGAGGTCCCTCCTGCTGGTCTCCTGCTAATTAGACTGCTTCCCCAGTTGTATAGGAGTTAGGGGTCCTCCTTTTCCTCAGTATTGTTGGGGCACACTACCCCAAGTTGTCTAAGAGAGAGGCTGGGATATTAACAGTAGTGATCACTGAAGAGTTACAGGCTGCAAGACTGACTTTGGCCATGGGAATCGCTATTCATTAGAAACCATGGCTAACAGCAACTCTTTTCTGCTCAGGATGCACATTCTGGAGCATGCAAGTAGGGGCCCTTGCTAGGATCCTGCTAATCTGTGTGTTCTCAGTATTGCTGGGGCTCCTTGCTGCAACTGCCCAGAGGAGTGGGGGAGTCAGTGACTAATTCTGGGTCACAGATCTGACCCTGGCAGCCTGTCTCTCCAGGAGGGAAACTTGGCTTTGGGGGTCCCCCACTTTTCCAGTCACGGGCTGGGAGGAGCCCAGGTTTGACTCCAACACCTGGGGCAATCTCCATGTTCACCACTGTGGAAGGCCCCTCCTCTGCTCCAGAACCAGCAGCCTTGTTTCTGGGTAGAATCTAAAATGCCTGCAGTGGTCACTGCTACTGAGACAAGGGATGCAGTCAGAAATGGTGTCTCACTGACCCGGATTTGAGAGAACAACTATGGCTTTACTGAGTGTCTTTCACTCTTACTAACTCTTGGCTGCCCCCTAAGATAGCTCTGGGGCCTGGGAGAAATGGGGTGTTGTCCCAAGGCCTGGGTTAAGCAGATCCCTGATTGGCATGTATGTCTCAGAGGGGAGTTTTGAGTCCCATTCTGTGTTCTGGGGTTGCACTCACCTTCCTCTGTGCCATCATGAGGGCTACTTGTCCTCTATTTCTCGTCTCCTCCCTGAGATCTGGAATGTCCTTTGCCATTCTGATGAATATCCACTTTCCTTCTTAAATTGGGGTTCACTGGTCTTTCCACACCATTTCACTATGTTCCTATGGCTGAGGCATACTAGAAAGTCTCTAATCTGTCATCTTGGGGAAAAATCTACAATGTCTATTTTTTTTCTAGAGTCAATGTTTATTTGAGTTTAAATTGAGTAATTTTATTTTGTAAACAGTTCCCCCTTCTAAGTTCTCTAATTAGTGTGAATAAGTTTTAAGTTCATTTTCTTGATTCTTTCTGATCCACTCTCAATCCATCTCCTTTCTAATATTTAGACCTCTTGTTAATTTTCATGCCTTATTACATTGGATGGACTTCTCAGAGCAATATAAATTAATGAAGTTTCATGCAAATTCATTGATCTTATTGCTGACTTTAAATAAATTCCAGGCCAGGCACCATGGTTCATGCCTATAATTCCAGAACTTTGGGAGGCAGAGGCAGAAGGATTGTTGAGCCTAGGAATTCGAGACCAACTTAGGCAACATAGTGAGACCTTATTTCTATTTTAAAAAATCAATCAAAAAATTAGCTTGTCATGGTGAGACCTGTGGTCTCAGTTTCTTGGGAACCTGAGGCAGAAGGATCACCTGAGCACAGGAAGTTGAGGCTGCAGTGAGTCGTGATTGTGCCACTGCATTCCAGCCTGGGCAACAGAGTGAGACCATGACTCAAGCATAAATAAATAAATTTCAAACTTAAACCCAATACTGACTTTTGATTCAATGACATTTATCTTTTTGCAATAAATATTTATTCCAGATTGCTAAGGGTTTTTTTTTTTCAGTAAAAGCTATTATTTTTTTCTCTTGCTCTTTTATTTTGCTGCATTGATAAAATATATTACACATTTCCTTTATTATGTTAATATAACATTAATAATAATGACTAGAAAAGCTGCTAAGAGTATGAGACCTCGAGCCAGACTGCCTGGCTTCCAATTCTGCCTCTACTTATTTTCATCTATTCTGGCTCCTATAATGAAATAACATACTGGTAGTTTATATACAGTATACATTTATTTCTCACAGTTTGGAGGTTGGGAAGTCCAAGATTAAGAGACTGGTAGATTCAGTGTCTGGTAAGTGCTCACTCCTCAAGATGGCACCTTCTCACTGCATCCTCCTATGGTATGAGAGGCAGACAAGCTCCCTCAGGCCTCTTTTATAAGTGCAATGATTCATTCAAGAGAGTTCTGTCCTCATCATCTAATAATGTACCTCCTCTTAATATAACCACCTTAGGGGTTAAAATTTCAACACATGAATTGTGGAGGGACACAAACATTTAGACCATAGCACTTCCATGTATAAGTTGCATAACTGTGGTACTTCTCTTCTTGCTGTCATAGTTACTTCACTTTAAAGTACAGATTGGAGTAATACCTACCTCAGATTGTTGGGAATAATAGGTATCAATGCATATAAAGGTCTTAGAACAGTGCCAGGCAAATAATGAGTGCCAGCATCATCATTATCATGATTACTTTTGTTGAACCTGAACTAATCCTATATTGTCATATTGTACGCTTATTTTATTTAGTATCTTATCATTAATAAAAGCATAGTTATGGAAAGGTTTAATAATATTAAAGAGATAAAGCTAGTAAGTGCTGTAACCCAGACTCAAACCTGTGTTGTCTCCATCTTACTTCCATATGCATAATGGAATTTAATCTTTATTTTGGGAGTATCTTTTTGAAATGTTATTATTGTATTGTCTTTGTCAATGATTTAGGTTGTATTCCATCTTTTCCTTTGCTCTGAAGCAGTTTAAATAGCACACAAACTACCTCTTCCTCAAATGTTTGATAAAATATTGTTTGTGAAACCATCTGGATTCAAAATTTTCTTGGAGGAAATTCTGCAGAGTCTTTCAAAATTTTTCTCAGAGCAAGGCCAAGAGTTTTAATTTACTCTCAGGGAACCAATAATTAGTGTGAGATGTGTAAGGCATTGAGATGGGCACTATTAGGGAAAAGCCATAGATAGGGCATCAGAAAGAGCTTATCAGTTAAGAGGGTGATGAGACAGGTTCAAAAAGAGTAGATCAACAAGGCATGGCAAGAAATGAATGTGATGGAAGAATGCTATGTATAATTAATTTCTGGCAAGGTGATCTTCAAGGGCCAGACTTATCCAAAACCTTCAAGGTGGGGTTTAAAGTAGACTTTTAAGAATAGCTAATATTAAGTAGAGAATGTGATGTTTAACAGGATCCTAGAACTGTACTGTTACGATGAGCAATTGTTGTCCGTCAAAATGAAAACATTAACCCTGGCCAAAAAAAAAAAACCTTTTAAAATCCCTGCTCCAATCTCCCAATTCAGACTCCATGTTTTAGTACTCATTACTCCATCTGCCATGTGGAACCACTCATTCCTGGATCTGTCACATTCATTCATGACATGTTCATTCACTAGCCTTTTACAGACTATTTCCCCTGCCTGGAATGACCTTTTCTCCATCTCACCTTTCTATTTGGCAAGTTCTTACATTTCCTCCAAGGCTCAGATTCAGCATCTCCTATGAGGAATCTTCCAGGCAAAATTCATTGCTTGTTTTTCTGGGGCACCATAGCATTTTGAACAGACCTCTTCTCCTTGCACTGTAAGCTCTCTCAAGGCTGTGACTACAGTTGATTTATTTTTGCACCTTCCCCTAGTGCCAATGAACAGTGACTGGCTCATATCAGATGCTCATAAATGTTAGTTGCATGTACGTGTATGAATGAATCCCCAAACTGAGACTTGCAGATGCATTGTTCCAGATGCAAGGCAAAACCAAAAATGAATCTCTAAAACAGCTCTTGGCAGCAAAGTTGTTGTTTTATGCTCTTTCATTAGCACTCCCACTTTTTTGTTGTTAAAGCTAGCTAATTCACATCAGAGCAATTCTCCTTGACTGGATGACTACAAGAGGATAGTTTACAGTTGCTAGAAACAGCAATGACAAATCTGATGACCTGAAAGAGTCCCTACCCAGACAGGGTAATACTTGGTTACCCTAAAGAATAACTCACGATGAAATTAAATTTAAATATGGGAGAAGTAACATCTTCAGGGAAAGTAGTAAAAATTTTACATTTCTATGGAGAGATGAAGGAGTGTACTTTTTCTTGACCTCGTATTATAACTGAGAAAACATTGTCTATAAACCAAATGATCCAAGCCATTTACCAGAGTTGAAGAAAAAAAAGTCAGTTAAAAAATACTTAGATTTTGATGAATACTTTGTTATCTGTAATGCCCTGAGATTTTATTCTCTGTGTTTTTAATGTGGTTCAGAAGCTAACAAGGCTTCAGTGACTGTTGGTTCAGTTGCTTAATTCAGTAGTATTTTCCAATCATATTCTGTGTGCTAGAAACCGTATATGTGTATTTGATAGAAAAGAGTTGGGATTATAAAAACAACTACTCTCTTTCCTGGAAGTCCTAGTAACAATGGTCGCTTTTCTACCTTGAGAAATTGCAGGGGAGCTGAAGAATTGCCAAGATGAGAGCCGTAAGAACATTTGAGGGAGCAGTAGGTTCCTGAGAAGTTGTTGGAGATGTGACACACTATTTCATTAAAGGCAGAATGAAAAGTTATTTCCTTCTGATTTGAAAATATTGGGCACAGAGGTGTTTGAAATTTCAGTATGGAGTCAGTTTCAGTATACGTTTTTCTTCTTTCTACCGTGATCACATGTAGAGGGACAGATGTGAAAGAGAAAATGGTAAAAACAAAAAAACAAAAAATCTTAAAGTTGACCAGGATGCTGGAAAGATGACCAAAGTATGACCTGGAACAGTGCTAATGGCAGCATTGTGGACTAAACAATTCTGGGTCATTCTGTGTGTCAGGTCCCTCAGGATAATCAAAGACAAGGAGGACACAACTACTGCCCTAGGGCAGACTGACATCTTGTAAAATAGATTAAGACTGGGGTACAAATAGGAGAATATACTAACCGTGAGAGAGGTGCAAAATTCTGTCAGGTTAGTGAAGTGAGGGGATAACACATGATAGTTGAGGGCAATCAGGAAAGGCTCAATGGAAGTGGTGGCATTTGAAGCAAACAATGATAAATTGGGTATTATTTTCAGTGGCAGAAAGAAAGCTGCATGTATCACTTCAGAAGTCCTGTTCTTCACATCCCTACCACCACCATGATTATAAGTCCTTCTTGGAGAGCAGCTGGTTGTCTGGCTGCACCATGATTATAAGTCCTTCTTGGAGAGCAGCTGGTTGTATGGCATATGTTTGGGGGATAGGGGCTTAGGTGGGTAGAAGCAGGAAAAGTGGTCAGGGGCAAAGGGGGGTGGGGGGTTGGCAATTCCAGGCAGGAGAGACTATACTTTAGTGTTCAGTGGACAATCTTTGAAGGGGTAAGCAGAGCATTTTTGTGATTGCACCTGTGCTTCATTAATTGTAATTCAACAGTTTGGAGTAGAGTGAATTCATTTTTAATGGTTGGGTCAGATAGCAGTGAGGAGACTCACGGTTGTCTGGTTGAGGTGCAATGAGACCACAGAATGAACAAGGTCAAAGGACTCAGGTGAGGCATTCTTAGATTTGGCACCAAAAGCGTGATCCATAAAAGAAAAAATTAAGTTGGATCTCATCAAAATTAAAAACTTTTGGTCTGTGAAAGACCCAGTTAGTAGGATGAAAGACAAGCTGCAGACTGGGAGAAAATATTTACAAGTCACATACCTGACAGTATCTAGGATACATGAACTCCTAAAACTTAGCTGTAAAAAAAAAAAATCAAAAATGGATAAAAGACATAAACAGACATTCACCAAAGATGATATACAGATGGCAGATAACCACATGAGAAGTTGCTCAGCATCATTAGTCATCAGGGAAATGCAAATTAAGCCCACAATGAGAGAGCACTATACGAGTATCAGAATGTCTAAAATAAAAAATGTAGGCAACACCAAATGTTGCTAAGGATGGGAAGAAACTGGACCATGTGTCCTTTGCTGTTGGGCACATTAAATGGCACTGTCACTCTGGAAAACAGTTTGGCGGTTTCTTATACAACTGTAAGTGAAATTATCATATAATCCCATTATTATACTCTTGGACATTTATTCCAGTAAAAATGAAAATATATGTTAACACAAATTTGTTTGTGAATATTCATAACAATATGTTCAGTGTTAGCCCCAAATGGAAATGGTCCAGAGAAATGGTTTAATATTTGAATGACTCGACAAATTGTGGTGCATCCATATCATGGAATACTATTCAGAAATAAAAAGGAACGAACTATTAATACATGCAACAATCAATAAATCTCCAGGGAATTTTTATAAGTGAATAAAGTCAATCTAAAAGGTCTATATCCTGTAAAACTCCATTTATATAACATTTTTGAAGTGGCAAGTCTAAAAAAAAGATTAGTGGTTGGCAGGGTTAAGGAAGTGAGGTGGTGGGGAAGGAGGTGGTGTAGTTCTAAAGGGGCAATCTGAAGGATACTTGTGGGTATTTTGACTGTTGTAGTGAATACATAAATCTACACATATAAAATACACACATACAGAGGCACGCATGCATAAGCATAAGTCAGACTGGAGAGATTTGAATGAGATTGATGAGTTGTACCAATGTCAATATCCTGATTGTGATAATATGCTATTGTTTTGCAAAATGTTACCATTTAGGGAAACTCTTTTTATTTATTTTCCAACTGTATGTGAATCTACAATGATCTCAATAACATTTTCAAATAAAAAGTAAAAATAAATAAACTGAAATTACAACGGAACCTTTTATCCTCCAAGTGGTAGAGAATTTCACATGGCATCTGGATTGGATTTGGTCATAGACTTGGTCTATACAAATGTCAAAGAACTAATATGATTCTGCATCATGATTGAGGCAGCCCTGAGATAGAGAGAGACTAGTGCTGGCTGACCTTTATTCTAGATCTTCTGCCAAATACTGTGTGATGCAGTAACTTTGCATCTTTGAGACTCAGTTTTCCCATCTGTAAAATTGGACGAGGTTATCTTTAAGGGTCATATATGGTTTTGATGTTCTAGGATGGTAGAGCAAATCTAGGACATCTATTTTCTGCACCATGCTCCAGCCAGCATCTGCCCAGGGCAGCTTCTCCTTTCTCTTTTTTGATCATTTCACACCACCCTCCCTCTGTTGAGTGTCTATCTTTCTTTTCGCAAGTAACCATTACTTTTCTGCCCTTTTGCACATCATCCTTCTTCTCATGCATAAGGTATTAAGTTATTAACCTGCTAGGAAGGGACTTGCATTTTAGGTACAAAAGATTCTTAAAGAGAGAAAAGTGTTAAAAATGAATGTATGATGATAGAATTTCAGGCACCCAGTTGAGTATGATTGTTTTGGCCAGGGGCATCTTCCCAGCTGCACTTGTTTTTTGTGATCTTAGACAGGTAATACCAATTTACATGAGCCTCAGTTTCTTCATCTGTAACATGGATATATTATAGTCTACCTCCCATGGGGCCCTATGTAGCATCTGTGACATAGAGGCATGCAAATCAATATGTTGTTAGTTTCTTACTGCTTCTTTCTCAAGTGATTGTCAAATAATAGTAGCTGATGTGATTCACTTTACTAACTTGATGTTCAGTTACAATTACATCACTTTCATTTTTTAAACTTAATTATTTGAGGCTCTTTTTGAGCACATTAAGCAAAAATTTCCTTCAATATCGCTTCCAGTTTTCACATTTTCTAAGAACTTCAAGGGCTTACTTATCATGAGGGGCCAACTCTGCTTTCAAACATGAGAGAACCAAAGGGCCTGACCCATCCACTAGTCAGTCACCATTTGTGTCTGCTGTTCCTGGAAGTGCTAGTGGTGTTGCTATTGAAAACTGGTGTCCTACAGTCTCTCCTGTCTTCATTCAATTGTTATGGTCACCTGTAGGGTAGATGAGCCCCCCCACCCCAAAGTTTGATTCAGACATTGAAACTGAAGACCTCCCACACACCAAGAGGCTATGAAAAGATTTATTACTTACACAACTTAGATCTCTGGTGAGAGCAGGGCAGACCTCTCAAGCAGTTCCATATGACTTGAAAGAGAACAAGGAAAAGAGACTGACCTGGGTTTTTATTGTGGTCAGGGGTGGGACTGGGTGAGAGTTTCTGTACAGAGTTAGGGGATTGCCTATTGGAATCAGGAGGAAGCATCCAAGCTTTCTTATCAGCGTTCCCAAATTCACTTTACTGACTGGGCACAAGTGGCAGAAGAAGAGGGTGAGGCTTAGAGCTGTCAGCTGACAAACACTCCTCATTTCACCAGTGCTATGCAGGGATTCTCTATGGCTCTGCACTCAAGGCTGTAGCTGACTCATACTCACCTGCTAAAGCAATGTGCCTGGGTAGCTGATATAAAGAAGCCTTTAGATTCAGTCACACTGTGCCAGAAGCCAGAAGCAGACCCAGCTAACCTGCAAGCCTGTAGTCTGCTATTAAACCCATGTCCCTAGTCCAGACTCACCCTTTCCTTATGGGAGCTTCTAATAGGGGAATTCTTTGGTGTTCCCTGTCAAAAGAGTCTGCCCACCTTAGCCCAGCAGAAACATTCTGGTAATATTGCATTCAAAAGGGAAAGGGTATGGGGTTTCCATGCTTTTACATATAGAATGCTTTGTGACCCTATGCAGGTATACCCATTTAGAGAAGAATTTTCTCTCACTATACTTGTTAAGAATGTGGCCTCTGATGTGAGGCTTCCTGGGTTTTAAGTCACGTCTCCACTAGAAACTCTAATTTCTGGGCCCCTCAGATTCCCAATCTATAAAAAGGAGAGTCAGTATTTCCCATTTCTGAGGGTTTGGGGGATTACATGAGATTATGTATGCAGTATTTTGCCCTGTGTTTAGCATACAGGAAACTCTAAGTGAATATTATTTATTATTAATAATGTAAAATTTTTTCTTTCAAAATAACACATGCTTTTTTTTTTTAAAACTTTTTGTTTGTTTTTTAAAACTTTTTATTTTAAAGATGTGGGATACAATTCAGTGTTAGGTATACAAATGTTCATTGTGCAGCTACCCTCGCTGATATATTTAAAAATCAAATAGGATACAAATCTTATAATTAAAAACAGAAGTTCCTTACACCATCCCTTTCCCTAGCCACCTCCCCAGAGGCAACAATTTTCAGTCACCCAACTATTTTTTTCTAGTGTTAAATCCATTTTCTAAAGAATATGTTTATGATGATATTTGCTGATTTGTCAATATTGGACATCCTCTAATGACTCCTTGCTCTGGTGGATGAGAATTTAATGCCCTCACAATATACTCATAGCCTCACTTTTCTCTTTCTGCCCCTTTCCAGTGTAGTTATAATGATCTGCTTATGTAGATATTGTTTATTACAACCATGTAAATTCCTTTCTTGCAAATTTTTGTTTTGCATAACAATTGCCTCCTTTTATCATTTTTTCCCATTTTCAGCATCTTTGTCATTTGTTTTCATTTTATTTGTAACTATCCTTAATATTTTACAGGCTCCTTTTAGACTTATATTATATCTGTTAACATTATTTTCTAAATAGTCTTATATATCCAGTATTTCCTTGAAAAACTATCATCTATGACAAAGCTGCTATTTTGGTACTCTCTTTTACTTATTCCTTATACTAGATCTCCTGTGTTTCCCATTTCCTTCTCTTTATTGGTTATTGTTTGTTGTTTTTTTTTAAATATATTTTTTATTTTAAAAGTGTGGGGTACAGTTAAGGGTTAGGTATACAAATATGCATCATTCAGGTACCCTTGTTAATAAGGGGTGTCCCCCGTTCCCAGACAGATATTGACTACCGTTAATCCCACCTCCCTTCCTCTCCCTGCCCACCCCCGCATAGTTTCCCACCACTGTCAATCCTTTTCTAATAGTATTATGGTATATGATCAAGGTCCACTTATGAGTGAGAATATGTGATACTCAGATCTTTGTTTCTGTGAAGGATCACTCAGTATTATAAACTCTAGTTCCATCCAGGTTGCTGCAAAGTTCATGATTTTGTTCTTTTTTATGGCTGTGTAGTATTCCATCATGTATATGTACCACATTTTTAAAATCCAGTTCTCTTTTGATGGACAGCATGGTTGGTTCCAGGTTCTTGTTATTGTGAACAATGCTGCGGTAAACATACATATGCAGGTATCTTTTTTATAGAGTGATTTGAGTTCTTCAGGGTATATTCCCCGTAGCGGGATTGTGGGGTCATATGGGAGGTTGATGTTTAGAACTTTTAGGAATCACCACACTGCTTTCCACAGAGGTTGCACTAGTTTACATTCCCACCAACATTGTAGAAGTGTTTCCTTTTCACCACATCCTCTCCAGCATCTGTTATTTTTTGAGCTATTGATAATGGCCATTCTGACTGGAGTTAGGTGGTATCTCAGTGTAGTTTTAATTTGCATCTCCTTGATGATTAGTGAGGTTGAACATTTCTTCATGTTTCTTTTGGCCGCTTGGATATCTTTCCTTTGAGAAGTGTCTGTTCATATTTTTTGCCCCCTTTATAATGGAGTTATTTGTTTTTTCTTTTCAGCACGTTTGAGTTCCTTGTAGATCCAAGATGTTAGACCTTTGTCAGACCTGGAGTTGGCAAATACTTTTTGCCAGTCTGTGGGTTGTCTCCCTGCTCTCTCGATGGTTTCTTTGGCTTTGCAGAAGCTTGTCTTTGGAGGTTTCATCTGTCTTTTTGTATCATTCACCCAGGCAATTTTTCCATCCCAGGCTTCAAAAATATCCCTCAAAAAGTCCATCCTGGGTTAAAGACTGAAATTTTGTCCAATTCAGTAAGGCAGCTCCATGTAACTGCTAAAGATCAGGTGAATTATTTTTCCCCTGTAGAATACCATTGCCTGGGTAACATGAGAATCTCTGCCAATATCAACTTTAGAAAATGAAAATAGAAAAAAAGGAGAATATCAACTTACTTAAAAAAGCCTATTCCTTCTCTTGAATGGTAGGTAATCAGATCATTGTTTCTTCTACAGTGCTCTAAGGTATTATAAATATGATTTTTAAAAATTTATCTATTTTTTCTCATGTGTGGCAATTTTTCTGTTGATATTCTAAAACTGACTATATTCTGACTGAAAGTAGAAGTTCCTTAAATGTTTTTAATGAAATCAGAATGTAGAGACATAGGTTATGGCATTATATAGCAAAACATTAAGATCTATATCACTAAATAAATGAACATGACAATAATCACCCAAATGTTGGAAATAAGTCATAAAATAACTGAAGAAATTATGGTGACCAGGTAACCTTGAAAATGATAGATGAAAATGAAAATTATTTCCCAATTTAGTAATAAATCTATAGAAATACAGGTATAAGCTGTAAATAAACTCCATTTAAAATGATTACCTAATATTCATTTTGATCCAATTATTTTGGACAATTAGGTTGTCTCCCAAACTTGGGAATTGTGAATAATGCTGCATGGGCATGGAAGTGCAGATATGTGCTAATTTCATTTTCTTTTTTTATACACTGAACAGAGGTATATCTGGGTCATATGGGAGTTCTATTTATTTTTATTAATTTGGAGACCCTTTATATTGTTTATGATGATGGCTGTGCTAATTTACATTTTACCAGAAGTATATATGGGTTCTCTTTTTCCCACATCCTTGCCAGCAATTATCTTTTCAATTCTTGATAATAAACATAAGAGGTGTGAGGTTATATTTTAACTGTGATTGTGTTTTGCAGTTACCTGATAGTTAAAAATGTGGATCAATTTTTACATACCAGTTGGCCATTTTTATATCTCCTTAAGTGCTCTCCTTGGCTGTAGTCTTCCATCTCATGATAATGGGGGACAGAGCAGTTCTTGTTTTTTTTTTTTTTTTAGTTGGAGTCTCACTCTGTCACCCAGACTGGAGTGCAGTGGCCACTCCCGGCCACTGCAGCCTCAATCTGCTGGG
>CAUYQG010094631.1:0-16810 GCA_963574415.1 Tarsius wallacei
GGGGAGTGGCTGCAAATATAGATTAACATTAGCAGTGAGGTTTGACTGCATGGAGACCATAACAAATCAACTGCCTGCAGACTCACATAAAAATCCTATCAGTGAGTTGCAAGTGAGTTGAGGTACTTCAATTGTACAGCTGCATCTGGTGGCAGGCTTTAAGTCAGAATCTGACACTTAATGTAGTCTGCATGTGGCCCACCCATGATTATATTTATCATTTCCATCTGTGCCTCCTTTTTATGGTGAGTTTTAGAATTATTTCATCATACATTACAATGTAATAATAGAAATAAAGTAGGCTGGGCAACTTGGCGAGACCTCATCTCTACAATAAATTTAAAAAATTAGCTGGGAATGGTGGTGCACGCCTGTGGTTCCAGCTACTTGGAAGACTGAGGCAAAAGGATCACCTGAGCCCAGCAGGTTGAGGCTGTAAAAAAAAAAAAAAAAAGAAAAGAAAAGAAAAGTAAAGAAATTAAGTTCACAATAAATGTTATGCGCTTGAATCATCCTGAAACCATCCCCATCCCTCTGCCTCCATTCGTGGAAAAAATTGTTTTCCACAAAACTGGTCCCTGATGCCAAAAAGGTTGGAAAACACTGTCCTACGGGAGAATCTGATCTTTGCTTTTTCCAGGTTCTAAAGGCTGCATGCATTCCTTTGATCATGACTTCTCCCTTTATCTTCAAAGCCAGTAACAGTGTTTTTGTTATCACATTTCTTTCTGACTATAATTAGGAGAGTTATACACTTTTACAATTCATATGTTCAGATTGTCCCCACCTGGATAATACAGGGTCCTCTCCCCATTTCAAGGCCTTTAACATTAATCACATCTGCAAAGTCTCTTTTACCATGTAAGGTAACAGGAAATTAGAGCATGGGCAATTTGGGAGAACCATTATTCTGCCTACTACAGTGGCCCCAGCCAAGAGTTACAAAGAAACACGTTCTCAGATTGTCAACCCACAAGGAAACAAATGCTGCCAACAACCACGTGAGCTTAAAAAAAAAATCCCTTCCCTAGCCAAGTCTCAAATGAGACTGCAGCCCTGGCTCACACTTTGATTGAAGCTAAGGTATTCCAGAACTCCTGACCCACAGTAATTGAGATAATAAATGTGTATTGTTTTAGGCAGCTAAGACTGTGGTAATGTTATTATACAGCAATAATAACAAATACATTATACAGCAATCCATTTGGCTTTGTTCTTGCTTATTCTTTCAAACTCATCTGCATTGCTCTTCCTGCAACTCACGCGTGTGTACGTTAACAGAAACACACACACTCCACCTACAATACGTATCTACTTTTAGTTCTTTACACAAAACACATAGTTTTATGCCACTGTACTGTGAAAATAAATGAATATCACCCAAGTAAGAAGAAGCAGAGGCTGTTTACTCTAGTATTCTGTAGCAAAGGACCCCACCACCATCACATATGCTTGACAGACAAATGAGTAGAAAGCTTTATAATGAAAAAAAAAAAAGGTGGGGGTAGACTTCAAGTGTGCCCTGACTGAAAGCTGGTGGCATATGGAAGCTGGAAATGGGCTAACTACAAGTAGGCCATCTCACGTGACTGTTTAGAAGTGAATATTTGACCTTTTCTACTTGGTCATAAATTGGAAGTAAAGGAAAAATTAGGAAAGCCATCTGTTATTAATCAAAGGCTGGTCATTTTAGACTGATTGTTACAGGGATTGTTGTTTGGCTTTCTGGGTTGGATGCTGTAGATAATGGGTTGACTTTCTGGACTGGTTGCTGCAGTTGTGGGCAAGAGCTGTATCTTTATATATAGTCTGGCCACGATCTATATTTTAAATCTCTCAGCACGTTTGCAAGTGCTGTTCCCTCTGCTTATGGTTCTTCCTGACAACTTACCTAGCTGCCAAACCTGTATTTAACCTTCAAAATTCTGCTTAAGTGTAACTTTTTCTTTAAACACTGCTGCAACCATTCAACTCCTCTCTAATATCTTTGGTAGTATGTTCACCTCAGTATTGAATGTGCCATACTCTATTTGCATATATTTATCTCCCCAACTTAATTGTAAGCTCCTCTGTTTCTCCAGTATCTAACCGGGCAGCCAGGTGCTCAGTAAATGCCTGGTAAAAAAGTCAAGACTAGCGACAAAGTGAATATTCTCATATTCATCATCCAGCCCAATCATCTCATTTCAATGTTAAACAAGTCATGGAGTCTTAACAATCTTGAAATGGGAAGTTGAGAGCCCTTCTTGGCTTACTTTTAGGAAAGAGAAGAGAATGGCAGAGAGCCTTGTCCTAATTTCCACTGGTGAAGAGCACAAATTAGAACTCAAAGGCAAGCCCTCAGACTTGTATTATTGCTTGCATTCTATGCATCCTAGAGACATTGGTATGCCAGAAGGGCCTAGAGCCAGACGTGTGATCTGGGACCTCTCTCACAGTGAGTACAAAAATCTGGCATATTAAGGCTGTTGTTTGTATACAAAAATGCACTCATGAATAATAGAAAATTACTCAACACCTAGCAGCTATTATGATTCAAATTTTTCAGGAAATTAATTGTATAATTCAAGAAGGCAGTGGAAGAAAAGTTGGTGCTGCAGAATTTTGTAAGCATACCACTTTGTGTCCACATTCTTACCATCCCCATGTCATAAAAACAAAGTTATAAATATGCAAAGTGGTATGTATAAATCTGGTATCATATGAGGAACTCCAGAGAAAATGTAAGCCCACAGTTATGCTATCATTAACCCAGGTAAATGGGCATGTTCCAGATTTTTTTTCTTTTTTTGCATCATTTCAAATCCCTCTATGGTTCATTAAAAGCAATGGCATCACCTCTACTATGATGGAATAATCCCATTTCAACAATCTATCACACAAATTAGCAAGGAAAGAGGGATCTGTCTATTTTCAAATAGTCTATTCTAAAACTATTAGAATTCAGAGATGACTCAAGCTAAATTCAGCTTGCATAATTTTGTTTGGAAAATGATGCATTGTGAATTTTGTTATGTGACCTAAATTTATTTAAATGTAGGCCTTTGGTATCATTATTGTTGCTGAAATATAAGTAATAACTTGATCATAATTATATTTGCAATAGTAATAATAGTAGTAGCAACAACCATAAAAATAGTCATCATAGTACATAGCATTTTGGAATGTCTATTCTGTTCTATACCATCATTTCCCCAAGTGTGTTCATTCTACCCTAGTCTCTATCATTAAAAAGTGTTGCGTGGATCAGCGATGCATTGAAAACTCAGTACTTGAGTACCTCTTATAGAATTACAATGTTCACTGGGGGAAAAAAGTCCCTTTTTTCTAGTTTTCTATTTTTAGGAAACTTGAAATTAAAAAATAATTTATATTCAGAACTGTTGAAACATACTTGATAATGAAATCATTTATATATGGAATACTTATTTGCATCATGAGGACTGGTATTTTATGGAATAGATTTCGGTATTTTAATTATTATGAACAACGTATGATTTAGTTATCCTATAACAGATAAGAAAAATGAGACACAGGAGTCCAGGTGATTTGGCTAGTCAACAAGTAAATTCTATTTCTGGAATTTGAACCTATTTCTGTCTGGTTCCAAAGTTCAAGCTCTCTAGGTGAATGCACCTAGTTGTCCACATAGATTTTGGTTTGTGCATGTATTTGGCCATTCATGTTAGATCTTCCATCCTTGCTCTTTTGAGGGGTTCCTCTCAAAATAATTTATAAAATAAAGGTTCCACAAATAGACAGAAGACTTTGATTCAAGTCTTTACACCAAGCATGGTGGAACTATGTGCTTGTCATGCCAGCAAGACAAACACATAGCCATCAGATGGAGGAAGGAAGAGAAACAGCAGAAAAACATACCTTTCCTTAGCACTTCTGGGTGTCAAGCTCTGGGCTGATCCTGAAATACAGAGATACCCAAGACATGAATGTATCACAAACACTTTCACCAAGGCATGGCTTGCCTAATGACTTTTTTTGGGAAGCAGGATTTATTGAGAAAACAGAAAAGCTCCCACAGTGGGGGAGACCCGAAGGGGTTGCCCCTATCGAATGATTTTTTATCATGTTGGCTTTTGATGAACAGAAGTTCTTAGATTTCATCAGGTCTACATATCTTGATTTTTTTATGGTTAGTTATTTGTAGCCTATTTAAGAAATCCTTGCCTAAACCAAGATTATGAAGACATTCTACTGTGACTTCACTGTAAATCAAAGGTCTGTCTATGTTGGGGTCTATTTTGTGAATATTTTGAGCTACTGTTCTATCTCTGTATCAAGACCTACACTGATTTAATTATTGCAGATTTATACTAAGTTTTGAAGCCTATAAATCCTCTAACTTCTATTTAAACATTACCTTAGTTATCCTATACTAACAGCATTTCTATAAAATCCTTGAATTTGTTTATCGATATCCACAACACTAACATAAAAATAATGATGTTCTGGGTTTTTTATTAGAATTATATTGAGTCTATAAATGAATTGGGGGATAATTAGTAATATTAAATATCTTGATTTATAAACATGAAATATCTGTCCATTTGTTTTGATATTGTTTAATTTTTCTCAGCAGTATTTTGTGTTCTGTGTGGAATTCTTACATATCTTTCCTTAGATTTATTCTTAGATGTTTGACTTTTTAAAATGTTACACATATTTCCATGGATTTATTGATATATACTTACTTGATATATCTTATGTAATTGCAAATAATAGTATTTTCATATTTATTTTTCTATCTTCTGTTGCTAGAATGCAGAAACATAATTGTGTTTATATAGACATTCTTTTCAGCATTTTTTTTATATTAACTTGTGAATTCAAACTGTAGATTAAGCGATTTCTACATTCATAATTGTACCATTTATGAAGAAAGATGGCTTTATTTATTTCTTTTTAAATCCTTCTAATTTATACTTATTTTTTTGTGTATGATTGCACTGGCTAAGATCTCCAGTACAAAGCTGACTAAAGTTGAAAATAGTAGACATAATTTTTATGTTCCTTTCCTGAGAGGGAAAGCATTAAATACTTAGCTATGGAATGTGAGATTTGCAGAACGTTTTTAGTTGATATGTTAATGTCAGATTATGGAAGTTCCATTAAACTCATATTTGTGAATGATTTTTAAAATCATTAATGGATATTTAATTTTGTCAAGTGTTTTCTATATATTTATTGAGGAGATAATATAGTTTTTCTCTTGTGTTCTGCTATTGTGTAAATTAAAATAATTAAAATGTTAATATTAAGCCAAACTTTATTCCTGGAATAAACCCACTTTGTCAGATTGTATTACTCATTTTCTATATTTCTAGATTCTATTTGACAATAACTTTTGTAAGATTCTAGGTTCACTGCTTATGAGAGATGTTGACCTGTAATTTTACTTTCTTGTAAGATCTTTGCCAGTTTTCACATCAAGGCTATGCTTATTGCATAAATTAGTTGGAAAGTATTCTTCCTTTTTCTATTTTCTGAAATAATTTGTGTAAGATTAATATATTTTCTGCCATAAATGCTTAGAAATACTCAATCTGTAAAGCAGTCTTGGGTCTCAAGTTTTCTTTGTAGGAACCTTTTCTATTTCAGATTTAATGAATTCAATCAATGTAGAGCTATTTATGTTTTTATTACTTTTTCATCCATTTTTAGCAAATTGTCTTTCCCGTGAATTTATGTATGTTATTTACATTTTCATGAGTACTGGCATATATTTTTTCACAATAACCTGTTTTTTAAAAAATCATTTCAATGCCTAAAGGATCCATTGTGATTTTTAAAAATTCTTGATATACTTTTTCCTTCTCTGTCTTTCTTTTTTAATTAAATCCTATTTTATTATAGAGATGTGAGATACAAGTGAGGATTAACTATATAAGTAAGCTATACGTAGGTGAAGTGGACCAGGTACCTTTTGTATTGTCATGTGCCTCCCACTGTCCTCCCTCCTTCACTCCCCTAGCAGTGTCCAGTGACTGCTGATCTTTTCCTTACGCTGTTGTGATTAATGTTCAGAGCCCATTTATGAGTGAGAACATGTGGTATTCAGTTCTTTGTTTCTGTGATAGATCACTAAGTATGATGGTCTCCAGCTCCATCCAATTTGCTACGAAGTCCATGATTTTGTTCTTTATGATCGTTCAATACTTTACCATGTATGTGTACCACATTTTCTTTATCCAGTTCACTTTCGATGGGCAGTAGGGTTAGTTCCATGTGTTTGCTATTGTGAATAGTGCGGTAATAAACATATGTGTACAGGTGTCTTTTTAGTAGAGTGATTTATGTTCCTCTGGGTATATTCCCAAAAGAGGGATTGCTGAATTGTACAGAAGGTCAATTTTTAGATCTTTTAGGAATCATTATACTGCATTCCATAGAGGTTGAACTAGCTAGAAATTCAACCAACAGTGCAGAAGTGTTTCTGCTTCTCCACACCCATGCCAGCATCTGTTGTTTTTTTACTTGCTAATGATAGCCATCCTTACTGGGGTTAGGTGGTATCTCATTGTAGTATTGATTTGTATTTCTCTGATGATTAGTGAGGCTGGACATTTTTTCATGTGTTTGTTGGCTGCTTGTATGTCATCTTTTGAGAAATGTTTGCTCATATCCTTTGCCCACTTTTGAATGGGGTTGTTTGTTATTTTCCTTTTACTTTGTTTTTCTTATAGATCCTGGATGTCAGGCATTTGTCAGATACATAACTTGCAAATATTTTTTTCCCATTCTGTGGGTTGACTCCCCACTCTCTTGATGGCTTCTTTCGCTGTGCCCGAACTTTTCAGTTTGATGAGGTTCCACTTATCTATCTTAGCTTTTATGGTATTCACTTTTGGGGATTTGGTCAAGAAATTGTTGCCTACTCCGATGTGCATAGGGTGTTTCCTAAGTTTTCTTCTAGGATTCTTATAGCTTAAGGTTTTATGTTTAAGTCTGTGACCCATTTAGAGTTGATTTTTGTATATGGTGATAGGTAGGATTCCAGTTTCATTTGTCTGCATGTAGTCAGCCAGTTTTTCCAGCACCATTTACTAAATATGGCCTCCTTTCTCCAGTGACAGTTATTGGTGGCTTTGTCAAAGAAGAGTTGATTGAGAGACCAAGTTTTTGCTTCCAGAATCTCTGTCTTGTGTCTTTGGTCTATGTGCCTATTCTTGCACCAATGCCAAGCTGTTTTGGTTACTGTAGCCTTGCAATAAAGTTTAAAGTCTGGAAGTGTGATACCTCCTTCTTTGTTCTTTATGCTGAGGATTGTTTTGGCTATGCGTGTTCTTTTTTCATTTCCATATGAATTTCTATAGGTCTGAGAAAAATGATGTTGGTAATTTGATGGGTATGTCATTGAATCTGTAGATTGCTTTGGGTAGGATGGACATCTTGACAATATTGATTCTTCCACTCCATGAGCATGGACTATTTTCCCATTTGTTTGTGTCATTCTTGATTTCTTTGAGCAGCATTTTGTAGTTCTCGTTGTAAAGGTCTTTCACTTTTCTGGTCAGATTCTCTTGTTGCTGCTGTATAGAAATGCAACTGTCTTTTGCATGTTGATTTTATACTCTGATACTTTACTGAAGTCATTTATCAGTGTGAGGAGGCTTTTGACAGACTCCCTAGTGTTTTCAAGGTCAACAGAATCATATTGTTCACAAAGAGGGATAGCTTAACTTCCTCTTTTCCTACTTGGATACCCCTGATTTCCTTCTCTTGCCTGATTTCTCTGGCTAGGACTTCCAGCACTATGTTGAACAGGAGGGGTGAGAGTGGGCATTCTTGTCTTGCTCCCGTTCTTAGGTAGAATGCTTCCAACTTCTGCCCATTGAGCAAAATGTTGACTGTGGGTTTATCATAAATAATTCTTACTTTTTTGAGGAATATTCCTTTCATGCGTAGGTGCTCAAGGGTTTTTATCAAGAAGGGATGCTGGATTTTGTCAAATATTTTTTTCTGTATAATCACGTGGTTCTTGGTTTTACATCTGCTAATGTGCTGAATTATGTTTATGGTCTAGTGAAGTTGAACCAACCCGGCATCCCAGGAATGAAGCCCACTTGGTCATGGTGAATGATCCTTGAGATGTGTTGTTGAATCCAATCTGCTAGAATCCTGTTGAGAATTTTTGCACCTGTGTTTATCAAGGAGATTAGCCTGTAATTCTCATTGCTTGTTGGATCTTTGCCAGGTTTGGGTATCAGTATGATATTAGCTTTATAAAATGAGTTGGGAAGTGTTCCATCATTCTCAATTGCCTGAAATACTTTCAATAATATTGGTATCAGCTCCTTGTATGTTTTGTAGAATTCAGCTGGGAAGCCATCTGGTCTGAGTTTTTTTATGGTGGGGAGATTTCTAATGACTGAGTCGATTTCCTGGATAGTTATTAGTCTGTTTGGAGTTCTATTTCTTTTTGTTTCAACCCTGGGAGGTTGTGTGATGTCAGAAAGTCTTCCATTTTCTTTAGGTTTTCTAGTTTATTTCCACACAGGTATTCATAGTAATCTCTGATAATCTTTTGAATTTCTTTAGGATCAGTTGTGACTTCACCTTATGCATTTCTAATTGTGTTTATTTGGACTTTCTCTCTTTTTTTAGTCAATCTGGTGAGGGATTTGGCAATCTTATTTATCCTTTCAAAGAACCAGCTTTTTGTCTTGTTGATCTTTTCTATTATATTTTTGTCTTCTATATCCTACAATAGTGATTTTATCTTGGTGATTTGGATTCTTCTGCTGAAGTTAGGATTTAGGTGGTCTTGCTTTTCCAACTCCTTTAGGTGTTATGTCAGGTTGTCTATTTGTGATCTTTCTGTTTTCTTGATGTGTATGTGCAGTGCTATGAATATTCCTCTTAACACTGTTTTCATGGCATTCCAGAGATTCTGATTGGATGTGTCTTTGTTTTTGTTTGTTTCCAGAAATCTTTTTATTTCTGTCTTGATTTCTGTGTTGATCCAGAAATCATTCAGTAACACATTGCTTAGTGTCCATGTCTTTGTGTGTTTTGGCAGAATCATGTTGGTGATGATGTTATTTCACTATTATCTGAGAAGATGCATGGCATTATTTCAATTTTTTGAAATTTGTTCATGCTTGATTTATGTCTGAGAATGTGATCAATCTTGGACCATGTTCCATGTGCTGATGAGTACAATGTATACTTTGCTGATATTGGGTGGAGTGTTCTGTAGATGTCTATTAAATCCATTTGATCAAGCATCAAGTTAAGGCTCTTTTTCTTCTTGTTGGTTTTTGCCATGATCATCTATCTAAAGTTGTTAATGGGGTATTTAGGTCTTCAATTCTAATTGTCTTCTCTTAGTTTACTTAGTAGTTGTTTTATAAAACTTGAGGTTTCTGTTTCAGGTGAATATTCAGGATGGATATTTCTTGCTGGTCAATTGAGCCTTTTATCATTATATAGTGTTCTTCCATGTCCTTTTTAACTTTTGATGGTTTGAAGACTGCTGTGTCTGATATCAGCTACACATGCCCTCTTCTGTTTTCTGTTTGCCTTAAAGATCACTTTCCAACCTCTAACTTTGAGCCTGGGTGTCCTTCACAGTGAGATGAGTTTTCTGAAGGCAGCAGACTGATGGATCATGCTTCTTTATCCAGTTTGTCACTCTATGTCTATTTAGTGGTGCAATTAAGTCCATTCACATTCAACTTGATTATTGAAATGTGAGAGTTTATCCCTGTCATAGAGCTCTTAGGGGGTTGCTTTGTTTCCTTTTTAATTTTGTATTTATTTGTGTGTGTTTAGTGAGGACTCTGTATGCTCTGTTAACTTTGTGCTTGCTTGTACTTTTGTGGTATGACCATTCTTCTCCCCCCCCCTCCCTTTTTCTCCCTGTTTTCAACATCTTTTAAAGCATCTCCTAAAGGACTGGTCTGGAGGTAGTGCATTCTCTTAGAAATTGGACATCTGGAAATGACTTTAGTTCTCCTTCACTGATAAAGTTTAGCTTGGCAGGGTAGGAAACTCTTGACTGGCCCTGTTTATCTTTAAGAACATTAAAAATTGGACTCCAGTCCCTTCTGACTGGTAGTGTTTCTACAGTAAGTCTAAAGTAATTCTGATGGGTCTTCCCCAGTAGGTAGTCTGACCTTTCTCTCTCACTGCCTTTAGAATTTTTTTCTTTTATGCTTTAGATTTTTTTTTTTCTGGAGACAGATTACTATATGCCTTGGGGATGGTCTTCTTATATAATAACTTGCAGGGTTCTCTGAATTTCTTGTGCTTGGATGGCCACCTTTTTCCCTTTCTGCTTCAGGGATAAAAATCAGGCATAGATTTGGTTTCTTGACATAGTCCTACATCTCTTGGAAGATTTGCTCCTTTTTTGAGCTTTTTTTTTTTCCTGTTTCTGATAGGCTGGGTTAATTCCATATTTTAGTTTTCAAGATCTGAGATTCTTTCCTCTGTCTGGTTGACTACTTCCTATGCTTGCTACTGTGTTCTTACTTTCCACAATGAAGTTTGTCATTTTCATTATTTCAGAATGAACTTTTGTGAAACTGGCTAATTTTGTTTTTACTTCTTGTATGACTTCAGTGAATTTCACTTATAGTTTCTCTTAATTCCTGTTCATTTTTGCCACCCAATCTGATTTCTGTAGCTGTCATCTGGGGCAGGTAATGCTGTGGGGTTTCTATTGCTTGTGCTCTGACATCTGCTTTTTCAGGTGCTGTCTCTTTAGGACTCTAAAAGATGCCTGTTATTTTTTGTTAACTTTTCCTTATTTGTGACAGGCCTCTCTTTGCTCTCTTTAATTCCTCTATTGATTTGTTGGTCTAAGGCTATTGAATTACCCTCTGTTCTAGGTTCCTTTCTGTGATTCAATATCTGTCACTCAGTATGAGTGAGGGCATTCACTTCTGTTTCTTGCTCCACCTTATGGCAGGTTTCTGTAACTGTGGATTTTCTCTCTTACCACTAAATTAATCAGACCAGCTTACGCTAGCACTTAGAGAGAATGCAGGGCTTTCTTCCTGATCCAGCAGGGGAGATGGCAACCAGCCGCTGGTGGTGCACATCAGCCAGATTCACTCTGCAAGTGGGTCCTCCCTGCCTGTGTGCTGCCAGTCCAGCAGAAAACCATGCTCACAAAGGCTGATCCAGTGCAGGCTTTTATTTCCATTCTGCTTGGCCTGTGGCTGCCCACCCCTGTGCTCTACCCAGGACTTCTCCCGCATGGGACTGATAACCTGCACAAGGCTGGAAGGGAGTGAACTGTCCCAAAGCTCACTAACCCATTTTTGTCTGTTGGGCAAGCCTTCAGTTCTTGTGGAAGTCTGACTCACAGCAGGGGATGGGGGCATCCATATTCCCACATCTGCCATTGCTTTCTGGTCTTTATGTGTTCAAAGAGACCTTTGCTGGGTGCAGTGTGTCCAAAAGAGTTTGAAGCATTTCCATCTATCAACAGCTGGACCTCTGCTCTTTGCCTTGCTCAGTGAGAGAGGTACTGGTCTGCTGTTCCACCATGGCCATCTTGGATTCTCCCCTCTGTCTTTCATCAGTGTTGCCAGATACTTAACAATTTTTTAAAATCTTTTTAAAAACCAATATTGACTCTGCTTATCTTGTCTATTGTTCTTTTGTTTTCTCATTAGCTTATTTATCTTTTATTGCTGTTATTCTTTTATTTCTTCTTTCTTTGTTTTAAATTTGTTGTTCTTTATTTTTGAATCTCTGAATTGAAAGATTAGCTTACTAGTTTCCTATAATTTTTCTTTTCTAATTTATGCATGGGAGGCCAGACTTTTTCAAACTTGCCCTTCTTTAAGTGAATAGTATGAGTTTCAATTTGGTCGATTTTTTTCCAATTTGTTGGATGTTTATAATCATATAATTTGAAATGTTTTTTAATATATTGCTACCATTTTGGGATCCATGAGTTATTTTAAGATGTGTTGCTTAATTTTCAATTATTCACTTACTTCAATTACTACCATGAGGACAGCACCAAGCCATTCATAAGAGATCTGCCCCCATGACCCAAACACCTCTCATTAAGACCCACCTCCAACATTGAGGGTCAAATTTTAACTTGAGGTATGAAACAGTTAAATAATCAAACCATAGCAGATGTTGTGTTGGATAAATATCCTTTAAGTCAATTAGGCTAATTGTGTTATTGAAATCTTACCCCAATTTACTGTTCTTCTAGTTCTACTGATGCTTGTTCTATGGGATACTGAGAAAGTGTTATAGTCTGTAGCTGTGATGGCAGATTTGGTCTATCCTTTTGATTCTATCATTTTTGTTCTATTTATTTGAAGCTATGAAATCAGATACATACAAATAAATTATTATCATTATTTTAGACATAATATGTCTATCTTGCTGAATTTACCCTTTTACCTTTATGAAATGTTTCTCCAATCTTTTGTAACACATTGCTCTTGAAACTGTACTTTGCCTGATATTTAACATATTTGGGGGGGGTGTTGGTGATTACATAATTATTTTTTGCAACTTCTTTTTCTTTCAACCTACATAGGTCTTTTTATTAACATGTTGCTTGAAAAGGATATAGAGTGGGCTTTGTTTTTTATGTTTAATCTGACAAATTTTATTTTTATTTGGCATGTTAAGTCCATTTGCATTTAATGTCACTGATACAGTTGGTTTTAAATCTACCATGGTGATATTTATTTTATATGTGTTTCATGTGCTCTTTTGTCCTTTATTTCTTATTTTGATATTTAATTAAATTTATCAACAAACAATTTACATACAAGAAATAGCAACCATTTAAAATGTACAATTTAATATGTTTTGACAGTTTTGTTCATCCACAAAAGCATGCATCACAACTGCGACACAGAACATTTCTTTTTTTATTTTAAAAATGTGGGGTATAATTCAGTATTAGGTAGATAAGTGGTCATCAGATAGATGAGGTTTGAACCTCCCTTTGGCCCCACTTCACCTTGTTTGAGATCAGGTACCCTTATTGATGTTGTGTGCCTCCCCTCCCTCCTCTGACTGTGTCCTGCTACTGCCAATCCCTTTATTATAGTATTGTGATTAATGTTCAGGTCCACTTATGAGTGAGAACATGTGGCACTCAGTTCTTCATTTCTGTGATATATCACTGAGTATTATAGACTCTAATTCCATCCAAGTTGCTGCGAAGTTCATTATTTTGTCCTTTATGGCGGCATAACACTCCACTGTGTATATGTACCACATTTAAAAAAATTCAGTCTTCTTTCAATAGGCAACACAGTTGGTTCCATGTCTTTGCTATTGTGAATAGCATGTGTGTGTAGGTATCTTTTTCATAGAATGATTTGAGTTCCTCTGAGTATATTCCCAGAAGGGGGATTTCCAGGTTGTATGGAAGGTCAATTTTTAGATCTTTTAGGAGTTGGCACACTGTTTTCCAAAGATGTGACACAGAACATTTCAACAGTCTCCAAAAGATTCCTTAAAATCCCTTTGCTGACAATTCTTTCATCTACCCTCTGGTTTCCATCTATCACAGGCAACCACTGACATACTTTTTGATGCTGTAGCTTCATTTGCATTTTCTAGAATTATTTATAAATGAAACCATACAGTGTGTATCTTTTGTGTCTTGCTCTGGTCATTCAGCATAGTGATTATGAATTCTTCCACATTTTTTTTTCCCCTCTAACAGTTTATTGAGTTTTAATGCTGAAAAGTATTCCATTGTGTGAATATACTATATTCTTTTTATCCATTCACTTGGGTTGTTTCCAGTTTGGGGCTTTTATAAATACCACTACTGTGAACATTCATGTACAAAACATTGTGCAGGTACACGCTTTCATTTTCTTGGTTGTGTAAATGTCTGGCACTCAGACTGGGTCCAAAGCACTTTTTCAACAGTGTTTGATTTTTAGATTCCATTCACCTCTCAGGCTTCCAGCAGTTTTTATTTCCAGGTTACTCAGTGTCACTCTCCATATTTAACAGCATGGGAGTTATACAAGGACCTGCGGTGGGTGGCGAGGGGAGGGGTGGAGCACTTCCATGAACGCTATCTGATTTCTCTTCATCATTGCTCCATATGCCAGAATCCTGCTGTCCAATTCCAGTTGCCTTATCAACTCCTAACTCTGAACTCAACTTCTCTTTCCAGTGAAGTTGCCTCTTCAAGTTGATCTTCACTTTCCTGCGCTATGGCCTGAAAATGTTGTCCATGGGAAAAGCATGCATGAATGATGGCTCTGCATTGTTGGCATTAAATATACGTAAGTAGTTGTCTTATATACGTCATCCAGATTTTAGACTTTTGGCCTGATTTGATAGTCTCATTTCCTTTTTTTTTTTTTAATGCAATAATCACTACCTTAACTACCTTGAAAGGTTTCCAGTAGTAATAAAATAAATAATGTTTTCAATAATTTAATGCAATACCTGGGGCATAAGAGCTGTTTTGTAGGTGTTTCCTTTAATGCCTCCCCACTCCCCCCTTAATAGGATCTTTAATCTTTAGTAGGGTTTACCAATCCTCTCTAAATAATTTTTTTAAAGATTTAAGAAAGATAAGATATTTTATTCAAGTTTTGACAGTGATTAAAATTTCAACAAGCAAAGGAAGGAGTGTGCACAAAACTTAATTGCTTATTAATAGTCTAAATGCCACTGATGATGTCTCTTTAGAGCTTTTCTGTGAGAATGTTGCCTCAAATATCATGTATATGCAGCAATTGGGACTAATAGGATGAAACAACTACAGTCTAAGCTTCCATTAGACAAGAAGAAAAGCTATTTGGAAGAATAAAAATTACAAAATAGACAGTAATTTACAAAATGGACGGTAATTTGCCAAATGCTATGAAAGTGTTCGCAAAATTTCAAAAAGAATTAATGCAGTTCCAGAAATTTTCCAAGGCATTTTCTTCTCATTTCATCAGAAAGCACCCTGTAGGGGCCATAGACAAATAAAAGCTATCATTCAGTCACTCATTCATTTATGAAGTCAGCATTTATTAAGCAGCTCTTGCACACCAGACACTATGCCAGATACTGAAGATACAAAAACAATGAAATGTGGAAAATGACAAGGACTTTAGTCACAGGTTTTCAAACAACATCTATATCTTTTGGAGTTTTTTGGTAGTTCCTTATGGGATAAGAGATAGCAAAGCTCCACAAATGCCTCAACCAGAGCACCTCTGCCTTTGCTTTTAAAACTTTGTCTTTGAAGACATAGTTTTTAATTTGTTGTAGAAGGTCTCATGCATTTTTTTTCAAGTGAACATACCTAGAAAATAAACCAACCAGTTTGACATACAGGAAATTATCCACACTTTAGGAATCCTTTTACGTGTCTTCTCCTGGTCAATATGTCTTCCAAAATAACCACTCATCCGATTTCTACTACCATAGATGAGTTTTTATAATTTTGAGCTTCCTGTCAAGGGGCTTATCCAGTTTGCACTCATTTCTGTCAGCTTCTTGCACTCAACATTATGTTTTTGAGATTTATTTATATCTTTGTGTGTACTTTTTCCATTTATAATGACAGCATAACATGCCATTCCAAAATTCAGTAGCCTAAAACAACCATATATTGTACTTATGGACTGAGGACTTCGGACAGAACATAGTGTGGAGTGTTTGTCTACACACCACAATTCTTGAGGCCTTAGATAGAGGATTCAGTCTTCTATACTCACAAGTCTGGTGGTTGATTGTGGCTCACTGCTGAGACTTTAGCTCCTACACATGGGGTTTTCATGTGACTTAGACTTCCTTCTAATATAGTGTGTGTGTTTTGTGAAATTAAGTGTACTGAGAGCTTAGACTTAGCCTCCTGGTTGGAAGTTGCACAGTATCACTTCCTCTGCATTATACTGGTTGATGCAACTACAAAGCTTTGCCCAGTTTCAAGGGAAGCAAAATGAAATTTACTCTCAGTGGAAGACTGCCAATGTCTCATTCCAAGAAAGATATGTGGAATGGAATATATTTGGATGTGGCCAATAATGGAAAATGCCACAGTACAATTTGGCAATATTTTTCTATGGTATTTCATTAAATGAATATAATACAATTTATTTATTTGTCATTTCTATTGCTATGTACATGTGAGTTGTTTCTAGTTTGAGCATTGTAAATACATATACATGAAATATTCCTGCACGTATCCTTTGATATCACATGCATTTGTTGCCATTGAGTACATATTATCTTAAATGGAATTGTTCAGCCATAGAATATGGATACATCACTGTTAGTAATTAGAGGCAAAACATATTCCATAGGGCTTGGACAAATCTTCACTTCAGTTGGCAGAATGTGAGACATTTAGTTGATCCACATCTTTATTATCACAAGTAAAACAAGAGGCTTAGCTGGGCTCGGTGGCTCAGCCTGTAATTCCGCACCTTGGGAGGCTGAGGTGAGTGGATTACCTGAGCCCGCGGGTTCGAGACCCACCTGGGCAACTTGGTGAGACCTCATCTCCACAATAAATCAAAAAATTAGCCGGGTGTGGTAGCACGCGCCTGTAGTTCCAGCTACTTGGAAGGCTCTGAGGCGGAAGGATCACTGGAGCCCAGCAGGTCGAGGCTGCGGTGGCCGGGAATGACCACTGCACTCCAGTCAGGGCGACAGAGTGAGACTCCAACTCAAAAAATAAAAAAATAAAATAAATAAAAAATAAAACACAAATACCTTATATAGCTGTGCAAGTATACATATATATATATATTTAGAGATATGTTCTCAGTATATTGCCTAGGCTGATCTCAAACTCCTGGGCTCAAGCAGTTCTCCCTTGGCCTCCCAAAGTGCT
>CAUYQG010094632.1:0-20957 GCA_963574415.1 Tarsius wallacei
AGGTATACAAATGTTGATTATGCAGCTACCCTTGTTGATGAGGTATGCCCCTCCCTCCCCTGGCAGTTTCCCTCAACTGCCAATCCCATCCCCCTTCCCTGACAATTTCCTACTACTGCCAATCGTTTTCTTATAGTATTATAGTTGTTCAAGTTCCGTTTATGAGTGAGAACATATGGTACTCTGTTCTTTGTTTCTGTGATAGATCACTGAGTATGATCGACTCTAAATCCATCCAAGTTGCTGCAAAGTTCACATATTTGTCCTTCTTTATGGCTGCATGATATTCCTCTGTGTGTATGTACCTCCAACAACAACCACTGGGAAGGGGAGAACCTATTCAGTATATAGTGCTGGGAAAACTGGCTGATCACATGCAGAAGATTGAAACAGGATGCCTACCTATCACCATACAAAAAAATTAACTCTAAATGAATCAAAGACCTAAACGTAAAACCTCAAACTATAAGAATCGTAGAAAACATAGGAGACACCCTTTTGGAAATTGGAACTGGCAACCAATTCCTATTCAGAACTCTAAATGCCCATACCTTAAGAAATAAGATAGACAAGTGGAACCTCATCAAACTAACGAGCTTCTGCAAAACAAAAGAAACCATCAAGAGAGCACGGAGACAGCCCGCAAAATGGGAAAAAATATTTGCCAACTGTATATCTGACAAAGGCTTATCATCTCGGATCTACAAGAAACTCAAATGCGCCAAGAAGAGAAAAACAGCCCCATTAAAAAGCGGGCAAAAGACATGAATAGACACCTCAAAAGAAGAGATACAGATAGCCGTTTCAGTTTTTAATCTGTTGGTGCAAAGTCCAGAGAATGAGCCACCTGTGATGACTGAGAGCAGCAAGAGAGTGGGCATCGGAGGAATGTGAATATCGGGAGTAAGTGTTGACAATAATTTCTAAACAAATCACATGCAAGTCATCTATTGATGCAATCACTTATTCATCTACAGACTGGTCTCAGATAATCACAGATGAGTCCCGCAGACTCTGTGACTCAAAATTGGTTAGAGAGCATAGACAGCACTTCTTATTCTGACGTGTATCGGTGCCCCAGTTGGTATTACAAATGTCCAAAATGGAGTGAGGATTTGGGGATTCTTAGCTAATAAAGGACTAATGGGGAACATAATTTTCATGGAGTGGTTTAAGACTTTCAGACCGAGGCATTGGGAAGTCTCAGAACATAATAAAAAAAAAATTTCAAATACGAATATACCGTAATACCGAAGGGCTAAATGTTATTAACTATGTATCTAGGAGAGAAGCTTGGTATAGCTGGAAACACCTCAGGATCAGTGTCAAAAAAGAACAAGATTGGGATTTACCTTTTACCATTAAAGAGCTGTGCGACCTTGCCTACGTTAATCAATTCCCCCGGCTCCTCTGTCTCTTGTTTTGTGAAATGCAGCAAGAATATAGGCCAAACACAGTCACTGAAAACACTAGAAATTAGAGATGTGAAGTATGCACATTATTTTCTTTTTCTTTCCTGTGTGTGTGTGGACCATGTAGCTCTATTTTTGTCTTTTAACATGGTCAGTAGAGCTGACTGTACTTTACAACTGTTTAACAGCAGTAGTAAGCATTAGCAGTATTGCATAGATGATTTTTTAAAAGACAACTGAATTGGATAGTAGCGGTAACTTGTTTTTTGTTTACGTCCTGATAATATTTATTAAAGCTGACAAAGGTTTTGTACTACCCCAAGGGTTCTCTCTAGCCGAACTCATTTAGTTCTCTCAACTGCCCTATGAAGGAAGATTTTTAAAAATAATTATTTTATTTTATTTAAAAAATGTGGGGTACAGATGAGGGTTGGGTACATATGTGGTTATCATACAGGTAAAGTGTGGGTACCCTTATTGATGTTATGTGCCCCCTGCACCAGTATCCCACTATTGCCAATTCCTTTTTTATAGTATTATGATAAATGTTCAGGGTCCACTTATGAGTGAGTACATGTGGTACTCAGATCTTTGTTTCTGTGATAAATCACTGAGTATCATAGACTCTAATTCCATCCAGGTTGCTGCAAAGTTCATAATTTTGTTATTCTTTATGGCTACATAATATTCCATTGTGTGAATGTACCACATTTTCTTTATCCAGTACACCTTCAGTGGACAACATGGTTGGTTCCATGTTTTTGATATTGTGAATAATGCTGCAATAAACATGCATGTGCAGGTAATTTTATTATAGAGTGATTTGAGTTCCTCCTGGTATATTCCCAGAAGGGAGATTGCTGGGTCGTATGGAAGATCGATTTTCAGATTTTTTTAGAAATTGCCCACTGTTTTCCACAGAGGTTGTACTAGTTTACGTTCCCATCAACAGTTTAAAAGTGTCCCCTTTCCCCCACATCCTCTTCAGCATCTGCTGTTTTTTGTTATTGATGACTGGAGTTGGGTGGTATCTCAGTGTGGTTTTAATTTGCATTTTTTGATGACTAGTGAGGCTGAACATGTTTTCATGTATCTGTTAGCTGCTCATATGTCTTCTTCTGAGAAGTGTCTGTTTGTCTATTTTTTAATAGTGTTGTTTTATTCCTTTCGGCATGTTTGAGTTCCCTGTAGATCCTGGATGTTAGGCCTTTGTCGAATTTAGAGTTGGCAAATATTTTTTCCCATTCTGTGGGCTGTCTCCCCACTCTCTTGATGGCTTCTTTTGCTTTGCAGAAGATTTTCAGTTTGATGAGGTTCCACTTGTCTATCTTATCTTTTATGGCATTTACTTTTGGAGAGTTAGTCAGGACTTGGTTGCCTATTCCAATTTCTGTAAGGGTGTTCCCTACATATTCTTCTAGGATTCTTATAGTTTGAGGATTTACATTTAGGTCTTTGATCTATTTAGTGTTTATTTTTGTGTATGGTGATAGGTAGGGGTCCTGTTTCAGTCTTCTGCATGTAGTCAGCCAGTTTTCCCAGCACCATTTACTGAATAGGTTTTCCTCTCCCCATTGGTTGTTGGAGGCTTTGTCAAAGAAAAGTTGGTTGAGGAATTGAAATTTTTCTTCCAGAATCTCTATCCTTTTCCATTGGTCTATATGCCTGTTCTTGTACCAATATTAGGCTGTTTTGATTATTGTAGCTTTATAGTAGAGTTTGAAGTCTAGAAGTGTGATACTTCCTGCTTTCTTGCTTTTGCTAAAGATTGTTTTGGCCGTTTGTGGCCTTTTATATTTCCATATGAATTTCTGTATTGTTGTTTCCAGGTCTGAGAAGAATGATGTTGTTTATTTAATGAGTATTGCATTAAATCTGTAGATTGCCTTTGGTAGGATGGACATCTTCACAATGTTAATTCCACCAATCCATGAGCAAGGAATATTTTTCCATTTGTTTGTGTCTTCTTGGATTTCTTTTAGCAGTGCTTTGTAGTTTTCATTGTGTAGGTCTTTTACTTCCTTGGTTAGGAAGATGCCATGATATTTCATTTTTTTTGTGGCTATTGTAAATGGGATTGTGCTGAAGGAAGATTATCATCTCATTTTACAGATGAAAATACTGGGTTCCAAAGAACTGAAATAACTTGCCTAGGACTAGTAAGTGGTGGAGCTGGGGCTGAGATGCATGTCTAGGACTCCTGCCACTCTCTTGCATGCTCCATTATAATGTGGCAGTGGAAAGGCATCACAAACACTAAAGTCATGCAAGGAATCGTCTATTTTACTGGGACAATAGTGCTACTAAGTGGTGATATCTTACTGTGCTTGCAAAAATCATACTATTGCTAGGTGGTTTAGTTTCTTTCCTTTGGGAAGTTCAAGGAAACTTAATTAAAAAAAAAAGAGTAAAATGTTTTATCTCTCTCAAAAGATATTGTCCAACCTATGCCTAATATTCTTAATGTTGTTAAATCTAGAAGGACTGAACATTTCTTTTTATGCCTAATAGTCTTAATATTCTTAAATCTAGAAAGACTGAACCAGCCTTCCTTCCTTCCTTTCTTCCTTCCATCCTTCCTTCCTTCCTTCCTTCTCCCCCTCCCTTTCTCCCTTCCTTCCTTCCTCCCTTTTCTGCTCAGTTTGTTGATATGTTCCCAGAGCTTACAACAATGTTGGCACGAAGCAGACACTGAAAAATAGTTTTGAACAAATATAGCAAAAAAATTTTTTAGAATGTTCTTGGTTTAATTATACAGTAGTATCACTGGAAAAAATCCTACAAAATAACCCAGTTACATTCCACCCATTATCTTAGGCTGTGAATGTCTCTCAAGTCAAAATCAGGTTGGCATTCAAACTCTATGGTTTGAATGTTCATTGTAAGTTTGATGACTTAGGCTCGAATCTGTGTTTCTTTTTTTTTTTTTGAGTTGGAGTCTCACTCTGTCGCCCAGACTGGAGTGCAATGACCGGTCCCGGCCACTGTAGCCTCGACCTGCTGGACTCCGGCGATCCTTCCGCCTCAGCCTTCCGAGTAGCCAGAATTACAGGCATGCGCTACCATGCCCGGCTGATTTTTTTTTTTTTTTTGATTTATTGTAGAGATGAGGTCTCGCCAAGTTGCCCAGGCGGGTCTCGAACCCGCAGGCTCAGGCAATCCACTCACCTCAGCCTCCAAGGCGCGGGATTACAGGCTGAGCCACCGGGCCCGGCTGCCTTTCACTTTCTTTGACTGAACCAGTCTTAGCTCAAGACATTCTTTTTTTTCTTTTTTTTTTTTTGAGTTGGAGTCTCACTCCCTCGCCCAGACTGGAGTGCAGTGGGCGCTCCCGGCCCCCGCAGCCTCGACCTGCTGGGCTCTGGCGATCCTTCCGCCTCAGCCTTCCAAGTAGCGGGAATTACAGGCGCACGCTACCACGCCCCGCTGATTTTTTTGATTTATTGTAGAGATGAGGTTTCGCCTGCCCAGGCGGGTCTCGAACTCGCGGGCTCAGGCAGTCCACTCACCTCAGCCTCCCAAGGCGCAGGATTACAGGCTGAGCCACCGAGCCGGCCAAGACATTCTTTAATTGAAACAGCTGTAGTTCTAAATAGTTTTAGTTTATTATTAATGTATATTTTTACCATTATAATTAGCCAAATGGTTTTAAGTGTTTGTCCCTGATAATATGCAGAGTTATTGTTACTGCTTTTCTTTTTTACATTACCTTGTATAATTTTTATGCTTTCATTACTTCCACGTATCTATTATATAATAAATTAATGTAGTTCTTCTGTAATATTTCTCTTCTCCATAAGAACATTTTGCCCTTCAGTTAAATGTGATTGTCTCTTTATCCACCCTTTTTATATTTGCACTTTTGTTCTTTTGGTGCCATTTTTATACATTTTATTTTTGTAAATATCTTGTGTTCAATATTTTTATTTTTAGTTAAAATTACTTGCACAGTAGATAAATTTAAAAGTTATTAATGTAATTACCCTGTATAGACTGGGTATTACACATCCCATATTATCCCATACACTTGTGATAACTTATATCTAATTCTCAGATCTCTCTTGTGGCAGTAATTACCTTTCTTTTTATACTTGAGTCCACTGAATTTCAGAGTGTGTAATTAACTTAAGTTACTTAAGTCAGTAAATGGCACACTTGGTATTCCCCGTTAGACATTTCTTTCCCAAGCCCTGTCCCTCCCCTCTACTCCATTCTATTTTTTCCCTCATTCTCTATTAAACTTTATGGCTTCTTGAAATCAGAGACTATGCCACCCTGATATCTGCACCATATTCAGGGGCATTGTTGAGTATTGGCAAAAATTTTTTCACTGAACCTTGAATATATTCATTAAAACATGGCATGCACTATATAGATAAAAGAGTGAATTCAGTCGTATACTTCAGCAGGAGGAGAAATACTAGGGCTTCTTCTATCTCCTGACAATAACCAATCTTAAGATTTAACGGTGCTTTATTCACAAATAATGTTTCTTGGTTACATCTCACACAGAGTTCCCCTTTTTATAACAAACATTTGCAAGAGTATTCCTGATCCTGTATCTGAAGAAAATTTTCTGAAAGATAGATATCTAGATACTTCTTCCACTCTACTTATCTGGATTCTTGACTATTTCAGTTGGAATCTTAGCAGACCTAAAAAATTTTATCTTATCTTACTCCTTCAAAAGAAGTTTTGAAGTTCTTTGGAGAGTCAACAAGCCTGAAAGCCAGATCTAATCTGTTCTGGCCCCCAACACCTAGAAAACAATCATTTATTTTAATTTTACACCTGTCCTGAAGAGACAAATGAGTCTCTTAATATATTTGTGTTCCTCGAGGCTATCAGATCCAGCAGCACATTTAAAAAGTCCAGAGAGTGGTCATTTAATACTTAGATACATATATTACTATACTTTTTACATGCACATACTTTTTTGTTTCTATCATTTATTTTTCTGTATTTGTTGAAGTCTTTTGACTTAAGTCACGATTCTCCACTAAGAGAATAGGTTGCCAGAATTCCCTCTGTACTTTAGGTCTCACTGTCATTTGAACTGCCAGATGGCAGGACACAGATGTCCACCAATGAAAGGGTGATTTTGACAAAATATTTCTAACACTTCCCAGGCTATTACAATAAGGATGTTGTGTGAATATCTGTAGGCAGCTGTGTGTGTATGGTTGACTGTGGGGGGAGGGGAGAAGAATACAGAACTCCATCCTGGTCAAAGTCTCTAGACCTAAAGGTTGAGCATTCATAACCTGAATATTCAACACCTGAAATGTTGCAACATCCAAAATATTTTTAGCATCAACATGATGCTCAGAGAAAATCCTTATTGAAGGATTTCAGATTTAGGTTTTTTAATTAAGGATGCACAATCAGTAAATATAATGCAGATGTTCCAAAATCTGAAAAATTCTGAGATCCTAAACACTTCTGGTCTCAAAAATTTAAAATAAGGAATACTCAACCTGTAGTATAACAAAATGAGACACTGAAGAAAAGACTTTTTCCTGACCAGTGCAGAGAACATTGTTCTCTCAATGTTCTGCAGGTAGACCAGTCTTGCCGAAATCAGTTGGTGTTGATCTATCAGTGGCCATAAAATTACAAAAGCTCACTTTTAGGTGTCTCTCCACACCACCCCCCTTCAGTAGGGTAATATTTAGACACAGCACAGGCACTTTCCTTTTATGATTGTATATGTTCCCATTAGTGGTGTGAATCTTTAACTTGCAAATCTTTTAGCAAAGCACTATTTTTATGTTAGGTTTATTTTTTTTCCCATAGGAAGTCATGAGTTCTGTCATTCTATATGTATATTTGAAATCATGTCTACCAAAAAGACATTTATTTAAACATTCTAGTAAATCTGAGATAATAATGAAAAGTGTCTTTTTTTAAAACTCTACTGAAAAGACAAGATGTGAAATTTGGAGCAGGTAATAGATTTAGTGTCTTTAGACTTGATTTGTAAGACCTGAACTGGCTAACAGCACCCCTTCTTTCTGGAAACCATTTGGTAGGCTTTGTGTTACAGAAATGTGTATGCAAATTACAGCAGGTATCTGAATTCAAAGAATTTAGAGCTCAACAGTAGAGATGCAGAGAAGACAGGCAATCTTGGTAGATAAGGCACACACAGGGTGTTAAATGACTTTTCCCTAACCCCAGAGTCTACTACTGACAATGTCATGAACAGATCCAACTCTAGTAGTTCACAATCTCATTGGGAAGGTAAGACGTGTACACAACAAACACGAAGCAATTAGCACACAGTAGATGACATATGAATAAATGCTAGGGTGAGTCGTGTGCAAAATGATGTCTCTGCCTGAAGCAGAGAAAACGATTCTGGTGTGAAATCATTGATTCAAAGATGTCAAGATTTTGGAAGTACAAGGAGAGAGCTATTCATGTGCTTGCAGGTGTATGTCTTTTATAATCCTAAACTCATTACAACTGAAGAAAATTTCAGACCTTTTGAAAAACTTCAAAATCAAGCACTTCATGGCCCTTTATTTTTCCCTTTTATTAACTCTTCTTCCGGACATATCTCTTCTGTATAATTTTGTGTTCATTCTATGACAGCCTGAGACCGTTTCTATGATCAATCTTTGTTCAAAGGATATGAAAGGCAGAAGTAAAAATTAAATATCATGGCAGTTTTAGGCAGTTTAAAAAAAACAAGAAAAAGTAAGCTGGGGAGTGAAGGAGAAATTTCCTCTAGAGTTATCTCCAGTAAAAAAACAATGAAGACAACAGGGAGACAGGGAGAAGAAGACATCAGAATGATAGGTCAGCACAGTTTAGACACGAAATACAAAATCCTTGTTTAATTCTTATTGGGAAATGAAAGAACACTTGTTAAATTTAACTCCTTCAGGATTTGTGCTTTTAGGTGAGCAGAGGTAGAAACACAGAGATCAGAAAGAAAAGAGAAAATGGATAGCAAAATGTATGGGAAAAGAAAAAGGAGGAAAGAAAAAACCAATCTGAGGTCTCAACTTACAGGAAATGTTTGGCATTTCCTTGTTTTCTACCCAAAGAAGGAAACTAGAGTTCAGGAGTAGAAGTCAACTTCCTGACTTCAGGGGATTTCCCAACAAGGCAATCTATTTCACTTTCACAATTGAGGACTAGGTGTCTCCTCCTCCCACAGTGGAAAAATCCTGGATTACTTTCATTTTTGAGTGTGAAGCTCTTTTTAGTGCTGCAAGAAGGAACGGAGGTTGTTTACTATGGCTGGTGAGTTGGGGCCCTTTTCTGACTAGGGGCGAGGGACTCGGATCTTAGAAAACCTTGGTTTTTTTGCTATATGAAATGACAAGAAGAAATGAAGAAAAGGAAGTGAGCTGGTAGTGTGCAAGCTGAATCATTTCTCTAATAGCTTGTAACCTGCATAGGGGACTTAGTATTGGAGACAACGCAGGAAAGTTATGTTCCCCAGATGTCTTTGAGCCAGAAAGAGGTAAATGCTTTTCTCTCAGCTTCTGATAAATGAAGGGAGGGTACAGACAGACAAAGGGATTTGTGTTCTGAGACAACTCTGCAAGTTTTTGTTTTGTTTTGTTTCTCACAGAGATAAGGTCTTGCTATGTTGCCAAGGTGGTCTTGAACTCCTAGCCTCAAGCAATCTTTTCATCTCTGCCTTCCAAGTGCTGGGAGTACAGGCATGAACCACCATGCCCAAACATCTCTGAAAGTTTCTAAATGGACTCTAAAATCTCTGTTTCCTCTCAGTTCCCAATTAATCATCTAGATCATGAAACCTCCTCCTGGAATCAAATCTGGGAGCCTTTGAGTTCTCACCCCCTTTGACATCTGTATACTGACATTGTTAGTCTGTTTATTTTGGTTTTTTTCCCCCTTTCTCTCTAGTATTGGTGGTAACTCATATAATATTTCTGGGGTTGCTATTACCGTTTTTTGTTTTTTGGTCGTTTGTTTGTTTGTTTGTTTTAACTGGCCTCCCTGTCTCTGAGACTGAACATGCCAATCCATCCTGCCTGTTATATTCAGGTCTGCCGTCTTACACACGGAAGCTGAGAAAGCAGAAGAGCCAGAGTCATGAGCTACTGAGGCAGCTGTTATTCCAGCAGGTCATATCGCTTCTGTGTTTCATTCTCCTCATTTGGAAGGAAGAGGTTGAGCTAAATCAGCAGTTTCTAAACTTTATATCCCATCTGAATAATCTCTAGTCTTAGGAAAAAACTCAGATCACTGCCCTTTCTGACCCTGATAGCTCAATCTTAAATCAACTGCAGACATTTATAATCTTCCAGAGATCTACAGATAATTCTTATGAAGCTGGCCTTGCACAGGTTAGTCTGCAGATTAGCACTACTAGGAAAGGGGACCACTTAGCTGACTCTCAATTCTCACATACTCTGTATCCATAAGTGATTTTTTTTATTCTTTTACTCAGGAATCTACAGGGACTCTCTATTGCCTTTAAAACAATATTTGGACTTTTTAGACAGATTTTTCTCTTTTTTTCCCCCATTAATCACTCATAAGGCTGATTTCAGCTTAATTTTTTTAAAAAACTGTATTTACTTTTCTCATAGTTGCTTCCTGTTTTGTTTCTTACTTCTTTGATTCTCCTTGGGGTATTATAATTTCCAGAGCTTATATCTCACATCACATTTAACCTAAGCTTCTAAAATTCAGAGACTGATTGTTTTCTTGTCTTCCTCATGATACTAATAAAGTATTTGGCTAGGATGTAATAAGTCAAATTTACACCTATGCCTACCTCTTGGGCCAGGCAGACTGACTTTCTGGTTATTGGATAAGAATGAGGGGATCGTTATGTAGTAGATGTGAAGAACTGAAAGGCACTAGATAAAAATAACTAGCCGGGCTTGGTGGCTCAGCCTGTAATCCCGCGCCTGGGGAGGCTGAGGTGAGTGGATTGCCTGAGCCCGCGGGTTCGAGACCCGCCTGGGCAAGCGAGACCTCATCTCTACAATAAATCAAAAAATTAGCCGGGCGTGGTAGCGCGCGCCTGTAGTTCCAGCTACTCGGAAGGCTGAGGTGGAATCGAGGCTGCGGTGGCCGGGAGCGGCCAGTGCACTCCAGTCTGGGCGACAGAGTGAGACTCCAACTCAAAAAAAAAAAAAAAACAAAAAACTCAACTCTGTTGATCTCTAAAGATATATAGATAATATCTTATCAGCCATATTCAAACATAATTTTATTCTCTTGCAAGAATTTTAATGTCTTACATCGTCTATCCTTGGAATATTCGTTCATTAGTAGCACATGTGGCATGTTTCCTTTCTGTCCTGGATTACACTCGGAAACAGATTCCGAGCAAGCTGAAGATTTGCTCAAGCAAACTGACATTTTGCTACTGGGTGGGGGATGACCATAAAAGGGGCAGAAAGATGATTTTCAATAATATGACTTGTAAGGGAATAAGGGAATCAGGACTGGGTGGAGGAAGACTTTGCTGCAGATGCCTCAGGAATTCCCAGGTAGAACTCTGGAGCTGGTCTGGCCCTTAAGAGTAGACTGAAATTGAGGCACAGAGACCTAGACTTTGTACCACTTCACCAATCAGCCATTAAATTGAGGTTGCCCTGCCCCACCCAGCCCTCCCACTGGAGAGGGAGCATAATCTTGATTTAGATCCATCTCTTCATTCAAGAACAATTCCCAAGGGAATGACCAGACTTTGAGGCATCGCAGCCACTATTCCTGACAGGTGGAGCAAGGAGAACTCTGTTCTCCAAGGGGAGATCTGGAGATTACACTATAACATCTACTACACTTGGTTTATTATATATCTGAAGTATATGAACGCCCAACATTTTTGCTGATACTCCTTTCCAGTAGGTCAATCATTTTTGTCTTGCTGCATTTTTTTCTTTTTTCGTCTGTTTGATTTTTCTTTGTTCTTAAAATTGATTCTTCTCTGAGGCATTTACTTCATTGCCATGTGCAATATTAATTATTATTATCACCTTCAGCAAAAAAATATTTATCCAATTTTTGTTTCTTAATTGTGTTTTTCTTCTTACTAGCATATGTTGCACTTTTGCTCTTCTATAATGTAGGGGTACAATAGAGTTCATAATGTCCCTAAAATATCTCAATCAATAATGAAGAAAATACAACTTTCAATTATAGAGATACATATGACCACACAATTCTGATAGTCTGAGCTGCACAATTTTGAAGTATGCATTTGATTATATACAATCAATAAACAAATATACATCAAGCAAACACAATATTTACTAGGTTAGTAAAACTAAAACTACTAATGAAGAACTAATGGACAACATGTGTCTCTAAAACTAAAAGGGCATATCACCTATGTAGTGTCTTAGGCAAGGAAATGCATCTTGAAACTAACCATGAAAAGAAATCTCTGAAAATCCCTAAATGAGGAATGTCCTATGTTTTAAAAGGAAGGGAAGGACTAAAATATTTTTAAATGTCAGTAACATAGAAGTCAATGAAGGGTTGTGGTAACATTTCAGATTAAAGAATGCTAAAAAGACATCAAAAAGTAATGTTCTTCCTGGTTCTGGACTGGCGGAGAAATAGTGCTTTCAGAGAATGTTATTGGGAATAATCACAATATTAGATTGCAAACAATAGACAAAAGTGTTGTATCCATGACAAATTTATTAATATTATGATGAGATTATTGTGTAAGAGAATCTCACTATTCTTTGGAAATATATACTCAAGTATTTAGAATGAAAGAATATGAGCTTGCCTACAAATGGTTAAAAAACATACACATGGACAAACACTCAGGGATACAGACACAGTGAGTCTAAGATGGGTACAGGTAAAACACTTTATTTTATTTTATTTTTTTACTTTTGCAATAGTAAAAGTGAGAGACTAGAGAAGAGTAGCCCTGGAGGTAGAGAGAAATGAATGGATGTGGAATATGTTCTGAAGGCAGAGGCAATACAACTTGATTAAGGAAATTGAGGGTAAGATAATAAAAGGGAACTAGAAAGAAAATGTGATATTTATCTCACAGTGTAAAATTGTATGTTTCACTAATACTTCAAATATCAGCTAAAATGGCATCTTTTCAAGTAAACCTTTTCTGATTACTCCCCACCAGGATTGGTTACCTGTTACTATCCTCAGAATACTATGTACTATAAATGTTCTCACTCATAAGTAGACCTTGAACAACTACTGTAATACTATACGAAAAGGATTGACAGTAGCGGGAAACTGGGGGGGGGGGTGGGGGGGGGGGGAGATGGAATTGACAGTGATGTTGTTAGACTAGAGGATGACTACCAGTGAATAAAATATCACATTTCAAAGTAACATACAAAGATGCTTCTCGACTTACAATGAGGTTATATCTCAATAAACCTATAAAAGTTGAAAATATCTTAAACCAAAAATGCATTTACACCTAATCTATCAAACGTCATCATAGTTTAGTCTAGCCTACCTTAAACATGGCTTAGAACACTTGTAGTAGCCTACAGTTGGGCAAAATCATCTCACACAAAACCTATTATCTCATATAACATATTGAATACTTTTTATACAATGTAATGAGTAATAAATATACACAATGTGCATTGAGTACATTTTTGGTTGTTTACCCTCATGATGGCATGACTGACTGGGAGCTATGACTCACTGCCACAACTGATCATCATCAGAGAGTATCATACTGCATATCTCTAGCTCAGAAGAAGATCAAATTTCAGAATTTAAAGTACAGTTTCTGGTGAATGCATATCACTTTCACACCATTATCAAGTCAAAAAATCATAAGTCAAAGCATCATAAGTTGGGGAGTGTTTGTATATAATTCACACACATACACACAAAAATGTATATATTACATATATGTCTGTGTTCTCTTCCACTTCTAAGTGTTGTTTTTGCTTTAAGAATGTATCTTAAATAAATTGATAAGTTCAAGAAACTGATTCCAAATAATAATAATGCATTTCTAGTTTTTCAACAGTATAGCTGTCAGTGTTATTATAATAATTTTGTGTTAATAGCTTATTTTTTAGTATTTTTAATATTACATTTGAGAAATGCATTTACTCAATTAAAAACTCTGAATGTTTAACTCATTTTATATCTTTTTTTCACTTGCCCTTTTATAGTATATTTTCTCTCTCATTTTTATTTTTGTTTTTATCTTTTAATTTTTATTTTAAAATTGTGGAATACAATTCAGGGTTAGGTATACAAATATTCATTGTTCAGCTGCCCTTGTTGATGAGTGCCACCCTTCCCCAGGCAGATATCGACCAGTCAATTCCATCCCCCCCCCCAGTTTCCCACTACTGTCAATCCTTTTCTTATAGTATTACAGTAGTTGTTCAAGGTCTACTTATGAGTGAGAACATGTGATACTCAGCTCATTGTTTCTGTGAGAGATCACTCAGTATTATAAACTCTAATTCCATCCAGGTTGCTGCAAAATTCATGATTTTGTTCTTCTTTATGCCTGCATAATATTCCATTGTGTATATGTACCACAGTTTTTTTATTCAGTCCTCTTTTGATGGGTAGCATGGTTGGTTCCATGTTCTTGCCATTGTGAACAATACTGCCACAAATATATGTGTGTGGGTATCTTTTTTATAGAGTGATCTGAGTTCTTCAGGGTATATTCCCAGTAGGGGGATTGCAGGGTCATATGGAACGTCGATTTTTAGAACTTTTAGGAATCACCACACTGATTTCCACAGAGGCTGTACTAGTTTACACTCCCACCAACAGTGTAGAAGTGTTCTGTTTTTGCCATATCTTCTCCAGCATCTTTTATTTTTTGAGTTATTGATGATCACCCTCTGATTGGAGTTAGGTGGTATCTCAGTGTAGTTTTAATTTGCATCTCCTTGATGACTAGTGAGGCTGAATATTTTTTCCTGTATCTGTAGGCTGCTTGTATGTCTTCTTTTGAGAAGTGTCTATTCATAGCTTTTACCCACTTTGTATTGGGGCTGTTTGCTCTTTCTTTTCAGCATGTTTGAATTCCTTGTAGATCCTAGATGTTAGGCCTTTGTCAGACAAGGAGTTGGCAAATATTTTTTCCCAGTCCATGGGCTGTCTCCCTGCTCTCTTGATGGTTTCTTTGACTTTGCAGAAGCTTTTCAGTTTAATGAGGTCCCAAATGTCTATCTTATCTCTCATGGCCTAGGCACTTCAGGATTTGATCAGGAATCGGTTGCCAGTTCCAACTTCCATAAGAGTGTCTCCTGCATTTTCAAAGGTTCTCACAGTTTGAGGTTTTACATTTAGGTCTATGATCCATTTAGAGTTGATTTTTATGTAGGTGATAGGTAGGGGTCCTGTTTCAATGGAATCAGGTTTTAAAAAGACACCAAGAGCTAATACTACACTCCTCCCCAGAAATCCAAGAAAACAATGTGATGTCATAAGAACACAGTAGAGGAGGTAATAAACTCCAGGTATACTCCCTGGTCTAAAGGCCTAGGGCTAGCACATGTATTCAGAAATTTACATGCATGTGTGTACCTGGTAGTAGTCCTGGTAGTTGTTGTAGTACTTGAAAATTTTTACTTGGGTTTCTAGCATTGCTCTATATTTACTATTTTGACTTCTTTATGTATGCAGATTTAGAATCTTTTTTAGGACTGAAGAGAGTTCTTCTATTATTGTAGTTCTTGTATTATTTCCTTTCTATTTCATATGGTCGTTTTTCCACGAATCTTTGATGCCTGTCCTTTTAAGTAGTCAAGTTTTCTCTGATTATTGTTCTTTTTCTCAACATTCTATTTCTCGACCTGGTCCTCCACATCACTGGTTAAATTTTTCAGAGTCACCTGTTCAGGCCTCAAGCCTCCCAGAAAAGTTGCTCCCCAAATCAAGCTGACTCTTTTCCAAGGAATACCCCTGACTATGCCAAGGAATGCTACTGGCTTCCCTTCTTCTTCATGCCTATGCAAAGTAATACTATCAAAAGTCTTATGTTGAGAGTATGGATGAATACTCATGTCCTGGCATGGAATCAGATCCTACCAATTAAAAATATGCCTGTGTGTTTGTGTATGTGTGTGTGCATATATTTCCTAGTACTAATTAATACCCCTATAGTAATTGAGCACAACTAGATCCAGTTTGTGGCTTCTAAATACTGTTCTCCAACAAAAAGTTTCCTTGGAGAAATGGAGAATTCAAGACTGCAACAAAGAAAATACAAAATAATTCTTCAGCATCTTATTGTGCCAGAAATTATGTAGATATATCACAAGGATTCAGGTATCAGCGTAAGGAAATTCCCACTACCAAACTGGGGGGACAATCTGAGCATTAAAATAAATAATAGTAATAATAGATTATAACCCACTGAATGAAATGGAAAAGCATTACTCTATAGAAATATTTGAAAACAATTAACAAAGAGTATAATGAAGAATATATTATATACATACTTTCAAAGTATCTCCCCATAATAATACAAAAATGTGACCCCTTCTCATGTGCTAAGAAAAATATGAGGTAGAAAAAGACAGATGGAAAAGAGTTAGAGGAGATGATCTCTCAATCAGTTGACCCACCTAACCATAAGAAACCAGAAAGTGAAGGGGAAAATAAAAACTTTCTTAGCATTTTTAATGCATAGTGATCACAAAGCCAACCAATAGCACTACTGGTTCACCATCTAATAAATATGGACAAATAAAGTTTTTATTTTCTAGCTGTCCAATTATCAATTGGAAATGGAAGAAGGAGAGTATGTGGTGAGGAAAACAAATTCATAAAAGGCTGGAATAACTATAGAGATATGAAACTCCTTTTCCTTTAGTTCACCCTTATTTTGCTTCTCTTAATGCTGTTAATTGTACATATTCATCACAGGAGACCAATAATCTAGAGGTTGTTTTGGGGTCTCTGTCTTTTTGCCCTCCCGAAGCATAAGAGGATCTTGTTCCCTATGTTCAGGGAGATATCAATTTGAAGACCATTTTCTAGTATTATCAGAAAATAAATTGAGACATAATAAGAAAGAAAGCGTTTGCTCCTAATGCCTGAGATTGAACAGGCCTAGGACGAATAGTCTGTGGCTAGGATAGACCAGCATGCCTCATGGAAGAAAAAAGAGGAGAAAGGAGAGGGATAATTCTCTTTCCACAGTGAAGGATGGCCATTATAATTACTATTCTTACTATTCTTACTATGTGTGGCAAAAGAGATTTGATGCAATTCCGTATCTATGTTTGAAATAAAGATCAAAGAAAAATAAAACAAAAATAAAACTTAATGAGAAGAATACTCCTGAACATGACAAATAATATTTATCTAAACCAGCTCAGGAGCCAATGTTATATGAAATAGTAAAAAGGAAATACCCCACTAAAATTAGGCATATCAAAAGTATGCACCTTATGAACATTTCTGTTTTCTTATTGTCTAAGAGTTCAAGTGAATTTAATGAGATATAAAATAAGAATTAAGTAAAAGAATAAGATAAGTAAAGATAAAAAAAATTTGCACATAATTATTTACCTAATGTACATCCATAAATTTTCCTAAAACTCTGTGGAAATGAATGAGAGTTTATTACAGCTTCTCTTACAAATAAACACATGAAAATTAATAGCTTTCTTATGTAATAGCACCAATAACATATTTATATGTGTGAATGTGTGTTTGTGTATCTGTGTATTATTATATATATAAGACCCTCTTGACAATTATAAGAAAAATGGTATAAAATATCTAGGAATTTACCAAGAAATGTGCTTGACCTATGGCACATTTACAGAAATTTAATGAGAGACATAAAAATATATTTGGAGAACTAGAAACTTACCACAATCCTTGAAGGGAAGGCTTAGTATTGTAAAGGTGTCAATTCTTCCCAAGTTACTTCATAAATTTAATAAAACTGAAGTGAAAGTCCCAAAGAGATTTTGGGGGCAGGATGGGTCTTTACAAAAAGATCTGAAATTGAACTGGAAAAATACATATGTTAAAGTGGTCAATAACTCTTTAAAAAGAAACAAAGTTGAATGTTGGTAGCGTAGAAGACTATTTCCTCTGTGAAATATAATAAAAACATACTGTAATAACGTTGTTAGTATTATAATCCTGTAGCATTGGTTCTAGAATTAATAAGTGAAAGACAACTAAAAATTTAGAATCCAAACTCTTTCTTTCTCTGAAGATGTATATACATATATATACCATATATACTTGCATATCTATACTACACATATAAATGGCAAAAACATTTCCCCAGAATATCTGGGATTTGACCTTTTCCAGCTTAATAATATTTCTGAAATTTACCTTAATTCTAAAAGACTATAATGTTAGGAAAGAAAGAAAAGAAAGGAAAAAAGAAAGAAAGGAGGAAGGAAGGAAAGAAAGATTTACCATTAGCACTCAAAAAGAAAGAAATATTTAGGTACAAATCTGACAAAATATTACAATATTTATATGAGAAAAATGATAAAATTCTGATGAAATCAAAGAACTAAATAAATAGATATTTCATGTTCATGTAAAGGAAGACTCAATCTTACCAAGATTTTAGTTCTTTCCAACTTGATCAATAGATCAAAAACACTCCCAATCAAAATCCCAAGTATTTTGTGGGTACTGACACAAAGTTTATATGAAGAGGCAAAAGACCCAGAATAGCCAACACAATATTGAAGAAGAAAAACAATATTAGGAACTGATACTAGCAAACTTCAAGATTTACTATAAAGTGACATTAATCAAGACAGTGTGGTATTTGTAAAAGGATAAGCAAATAGGCCAATGGAACAGAATAGGGAGCCCAGAAATAGGTCCCATATACACATAGTCAACTTATCTTTGAGAAAAGAGTAAAATCAATACAATAGAACAAAAATAGACTATTCAGTAAATAGTACTAGAACAACTGGATAACCACATGCAAAATTAAGTGCTAACATCTTTCACAAAAATACCAACTCAAAATAGATTGTAGAACTAAATGTAAAATGCAAAACTATAGTACTCCTAGATGATAACATAGGAGAAAACCTAGATTATCTTGGGTATGTTGATACTTTTTGAATACAATGTCAATGGCATGAACCATGAAAGAAATTATCGATAAGCTAAACTTTATTAAAATTAAGAACTTCTGCTCTGCAAAAGGCACTGTCAAAAAATGTGCAGACAAGCCACAGATTGGGAGAAGATATTTGCAAAGACATATCTGGTAATGACTATTGTCCAAAATATACAAAGAACTCTTAGAAGTGAAGAGGCCGGGACGGGAGAATTGCATAAGGTCATGAGTCCAAAACCAGTCTGGAAAACATAGCCAGACCTGTTTAGGCTAGACTCCTTCTAAAAAACAAAATTAAAAAATTAAATGAGTGTGGTGGCACATGCCTGTAGTTCCAGCTGTCATAGTTGGATGCAGAGGTGGAAGGATTGCTTGAACCCAGGAGTTCAAGGCTGCAGTGAGCTATTGTGATCATGCCAATCCTCTTCAACCTGGACAGCAGAATGAGATACCATCTTTAAAAAAAAACAAAAAAAAAACCAAAAAAACTTAGGCCAAGTGCTATGACTCAAGCCTGTAATCCCAGCACTTTGGGAGGCCAATGTGAGGGGACTGCCTGAGCCCACGGGTTCGAGAACAGCCTGGGCAACTTGGTGAGACCTCATCTCTACGATAAATCAAAAAAATTAGCCAGGCGTGGTAGCGCTTGCCTGTAGTTCCAGCTACTTAGAAGGTTGAGGAAGAAGGATTGCCTGAGCCCAGCAGGTCGACGCTGTGGTGGCCATGAGTGTGCCACTGCACTCCAGCCTGGGTGACAGAGTGATACTCTAACTCAAAAAAAAAAAAAAAAAAAAACTTGACGGGAAGTAGTAGAAGTAAAAAGAAAATTAGGCCAGGCTCATTCCTATAATCCCAACTCTTTGGGTGGTTGATACAGATGAACCCCTGAGGCCAGCAGTTTGCTATCAGCTTGATCAACATTATGAGACCCTGTCTCTACAAAGAATAAACTGGGCATGGTGGTTAATGCCTGCAATCCCATCTACTCAGGAGGCCAAGGTGGGAGAACTGCTTGAGCCCAGGGGTTCAAGGTTGTAGTAAGCCAGTAGTGCCACTGCACTCCAGCCTGAGTGACCAAGTAAGACCCTGTCTCTAAATGAAAGAAAGAGAGAGATAATTAAATATTTTTATAAATTATGCAAAGTTGAAATCCAAGCAGCTATCGTTCATTTTTCCTCAAAAGAGTGTGTCATTTTCATCTTTGATCTACTTTCAGAAGTACTTTTGAGTTAATTTTTAAAATTGTATATAAATTATAGTGTTTTCATTCTTTTACCATTGTTAATAGATTCTATTTTTAAAGCAGTCCTAGGTTTACAGCAAAATTCAGTGAAAGGTACAGAGATTTTCCATATATCCCTTGTTCCCATATATTCACAACCTCCTCCACTATCAACATCCCTCACCAGAGCAATACATTTGGTATAATCAATGAACCTACATTGACACATCATTATCACTCAGAGTACATAGTTTACATTAAAGTTCACTCTTGGTGTGGTACATTCTATGCATTTGGAGATGTCTGTGCACAGTTTAGCTGGGTCCTCTGTCAAGGTCTTACACAAAGTTCTGATCAAGGTTTAGTTGGGTTTTGTTCTCATCTAGAGGCTTGACTGGAGAAGTTCACTCAAGTTATTGGCAGAATTCACTACCTTGCAGCTGTATAGGACAAAGGGCTCAGCTTCTTGCTGGCTGTCCACTGTAGGCAGCCCTAGCAACTAGAGGTACCTGCAGTTCCTGATACGGAAGCTTTCTTGAAATGGCTGCTTGCTTCACCAAGCTAGCAAGAGTTTCTAGAGTGGGTCTACTAGCATGGCGGAGTCTTATGTAATATAGAGTAATGCAATCATGGGAGTGACAGTCCATCAGCTTTGCCATATGCTATGACACATTCCACCACACTTAAGGGGACAGGATTGCAAGAAGGCATGAACTCTAGGAGGTGGGGATCATGGAGGTCACTTCTGAGTCTGTCCACCATACCCACTGAGCTACAGAAGTTATGATATGCCCAGTGCCTAACAAAGTGCCAAACATATTGACAAGTATTTGCTGAATTAATCAATTTGAAATGTATCCTTAATATACCATTCACCAAAACAAACATAACCAATGACTCAAAAAGTTAAATGCAAAAAGCGTTAAAGAACTGATAAAGTTGTAACAAAATATTTTTATAATTTTGGGTTTGGAAAGGCCATTAAAAATAAATACCAAAATTAGGATACATAATGAAAAGACTGGTAGATAGATTTAAGTAAGAATTTTTAACCCTGAACATTTACTATAATACTATAAGAAAGGAATTGGCAGTAGTGGGATACTGCTGGGGTGGAGAGGGGAAAATAACATCAGTGAGAGTACCTGATCTCAAACCAGGCAAAGTGGGGACCAAAGGGAGGCCCAAACTTTACCTGTACAATGTCCACTTGTATACCTACCTATTCTTGAATTGTACTCTGTCTCTTTAAAATAAAATATTTATTTTATAGAAATAAAAT